>JAPYYZ010000260.1:0-24171 GCA_030522705.1 Eretmocerus eremicus | reverse complement strand
GATTAAGGTCGGGAATCCTTTTTGAACGTCCAGTCTTGCAATGTAATCCGCTGCAGCCGCTTCGGGAACGCGGGAAAAATTCAAGTCTTGTGTAGAAAATTCTGGGGTAAGGAGATAGAGATGAACTCTTCCAAAACTGATCGAAATATATCAAAGACATGCCAAAATGTAATGATTTTACGCGGGAACATCTTTGGTGAGTCATGGATCATCATAATGCAGGGTCGAATGCCGAATTTCGCAGTGGAGACATGCCACGGAATTGACATTCTAACACTTTTCCCACAATTTTCGACGCCCAACAACCAATCCTGCTCAATTCTGTCAATAATACAATGAAGAACGGAACAAGATACACACGCCATGTATTTTTGAGAAACAATTTCAACATTTAGAGCATCACAAATCACCGGGATACGAAGTTGGCTAATTTCAGTAACACTATCCATATGTGGGCGATTTTTACAAAACTGTAGAATTTGATGTCCGAGGTTGCCATTTTCGAATCGAGATGAATTAATCGAATCAAATTGTGGGACAGTTCGATACTCATCGAGTACAACATATGAGAGTGGTTTGGAGTGGTTTCAACTGGTTGAAGAACAAATGATAGATGGTATTTGATGCAATGGTTATGAAATTGTAGCTTGACACCGTGGCACGCAAAATAAGTGTATTATCGATAGCTCTCCAAAGGGTTGCTGAATGCTTGTGCTACATTCAGTATTGTTTTCTCACAGGTAGTAGATTGAAAAAAAACGACGCGGAAATTGAATAGTGTGATTTTGATTCCCGGACATTTTACATGCCCAAACTTCACAGTTTCGTGGAAATCGCTCAACGGTATTCATCGGGAGCAGACGTTTTTATCTCCGGCTAATAAGCACCCCAGCCTCACTTGCTGCTGTGCTGGGTGATAGAAAATGATTGTGTTGCCACAAAACGGAGTTTTCAATTTCGACAGTGCTCTTCCCATCTCTCAACTAAAGCAGGACTCTGAGCCAACAAAAATTTCCATCGCCCAGTTACAGAAGTGAGATTACTGAGCACGGGTGTGAAGATTCGTGCACTCGCTATGGAATACTCGTCGCCTCAAGCATACACACGTGGAAGTACAAGTATAACGTACGGGATTCTTATTTTCACGTGTTTTTACATCTTATTGGCTGATTTTATCGAGCATTTCTTGGTACGGCTTTCGTTTCATGGAAGCAGGAGACTTGCTTGATCGATGAGGCTCATAAAGATGATCATCGATGGTTTCTTGTAGTTTGATGAATTGGTCCTCTTCATATAGGCAACATTCTTTCCCAGCAAATTTGGAACACAAGTCCCTCCCCCAAACTCATCCTCGAGCACCTTCGCTCTTATCTTGTTGTCAGAGACCAGCATGAACTTGGATTTTCCATTGAATTTCATACTAATTTGCCTCTTTCCTCCAAACATTGATTTTGTAGAGCTTTTTGTTGCGTTATCCTCAGCCATGACAGATTTTGCTCACCTAAAATGACATATGATGAGATAATAAATGCACAAAAATTAGTTGTTCATAGCAGATACTTATATCGGCGAATATTGAGCATTTGTTTGAATGATAATGAGAACAAATGTCTAGGATCAATTATTGATACACGAATGAAAATATCATAGAATGTGCATCATAGAAACAGTGCCAAGGGAAGTATTCCATCTCCAAAGGCCAGATTAGGACGAGAATGTTTTCACACACTGTTTGGGGCAATCAAAAATACGCATGTTGTTTTTATTCAGTCCAATTTACCTTGTAAGAGCCAATCAAGGTAAGAGAAGATGACAAGAATGAACCAACTTTGCAATTTTTTCAAGAATTCTCTTCATTTTACTATATTGGCTTCCAGAGGCTTATTGTGCAGACTTGGCTATTCATCTCATGTGACCACATTATGTAAAACTTGAGATAGTCTTTAGTACTCAAAGAGCTCACGTGTGAAATGGTGCACCTCACCTCATCCCTGCAAGAGATCAGTATCGTGGAAGTGCTTCATGGCCAAAATGACGTATCTGAACCCTCTGGCAACACTTATACTCATACTTGCAAGGCCAAACAACTTAGACCACACATTCAAAATTAAAGATTCTAATCAAAAGATCACAAGCCTGAGAAGAGCCCAATGAATGCACCTCCAATGAATCTGTATAAGATGCAAGTATAAGAATGACTATTAAAGGAGAGGAGTCCGATGCGTCATTTTGAACATGAAGCTGGTCCACACTGCTTATCTCTCACGGAGATGAGGTGAGAGATGCTACATTACACATGAATTCTCCTACTGTGGTCGATTATTTTGTATTCAACAATGTGTGGTCACATAGCGTAAATAGCCAGGTATGTAAAAGACTTTGGAAACCAATGGGATGAGACAATTCAGGCGAAAATTGAAGAAGTGGGCTCATTTGATCTCTTTTTCAACCCCTGATCTTCACAAGGTCCATTAAAGTAACTGAAAAAACACAAGTTTCTTCATTTTTCACGAACAGTGTGTAGAAATATTTCCATCCAATCTAATTGGCGTTTGGGGGTGGAACTCCCTTCTCCTTGCGCGTTTCACTGTTCTAAGAAAGAACAGTTCTCGTATTCTTTTCAGATCCTGTGAAAGAATCACAATCTCATCTGAAACCTTTCATCTCGTTTTCAGCTCTCGACTTTGATTAGAATTAAATTAATTTGGTCACAAACTGAAACATTTTTTCAACTGTTGATCTTACGAGCCTTGTTTAGACTTTCCTCCAAGTAGAGTTAATGTCGAATCATCTTCTCCACAAATTGTATCGTTGAGGTAAGTATTGGGGAATAATGAGTGCAATAATTGCAAGATTGATTGTGATCAATTAGGGAAGAGGAGGATACTCACGATAACACTCATTATGTAGGGAAAGTGGCCAAAATTATTAGGAAGTAACAGCTACAATTCTTTAGATGAAAAGAATTGTGTACCTAAATTGAAAACTCTTTCGAACTCCCATAGACAGAAAATACAGATAGTTCGTACAATTCCAATCTCCAAGCAAAAACTCTTGGTGGCGTGATTTTGTGGTGAGCTACGACGAATGAAAACTTTGGCAAAGTCAGGCTTTTTTGAGCTCATTGAGTTTTGATGTATTAATGAGACTCTTATGTTTTCAACCATCATCATTCTTCATAATGAGGTCTCCAAAAAATACATCTGGATTGGAAGGGAGAGTCGTCTATAGCACAATGAGAGTTCTGGATATATCAAGTATCAGATTTATGATCACTCAAAAAATTTGGAAGAACATTGCTACACGCATCAAATGATCCATCTCCCAAATGGAATTGTGCCATTTTTCCTTGCTATTTTCATACACTTCTACCCATTTGGGAGACAAACTGAGTGAGTGATAATGGGTACATACACAGATATCTCGCGAGATTGATTGAAATCTCAAGTAATCCAATGCAGAAATGGAGAAAATTGCAGCGTCTACTTCCAGGATGCAAGAGAGAGGACTCTAATCTTCTACGTCACATTGGGTAGAGGCGTCGTCGGATGGATTCTAGGCGTGGTCAAGGTCACTTTTGTCAAGGTCGATCAGTCCATGACCTGACGTCTAGGTAGCTGAACAACGAAAGGCGAAGTTTTGTCGGCTTCTTGGTCGGCTCTCGACTAGGGAGTCGATCTCAACTTCACTGCCGATGTTTAGAGTTTACAACGGCGTTCGGGGAGATGTTCACCCCCTAGGCACCTCGACGACGCTACGGGAAAAACGTCGTCGGATGGATCTCTGGCGTGGCTCCAAGGCAAGGTCACCGCAGCTGAGGTTATGAACTGCCAATGAGGGGGGCAGCCCATTGCCCTCGGATCATGGAACAGAAAGGTTTCGTCTCGACCGCGACACTGCCGGAACGAAAGGCAGGACAGGACTCTCCAAGAAGGAGCACTTTGTGTTCTCTTGTGCCGCAGCACCAGTACGTGCTGCGAGGTTGCTCCCGGGACACGCTATCAAAGCCGGAGAAAGACGCAAAGGAGCACAGAGTGGCGGTGAAACGAGCGTAGCTTGCTGAACGTGCAGAATGTGCGGAAGCCGCGAAAGGCGTGGAGCGCGCGAGCCAAGCGAGACGCGCGAAACGTGCGTAAGGTGCGAAAGGTGCTGAACGCACGATACGAGAAATGCGTGTGGTGCAGAAAGTGCGACACGAGATGGCGTGTAGGCGCTTCCGTAATTATCACATTTCAGTTGATCCCATGCTAAAGGGTCAGTTTATGCTTTACTCGACATGAATCAGTCAAGAATTCAATGAGGAACTCCATTTCCTAGTTTATATTACTCTGGTCTGATCATCATAATTATCTCATTAAAAGATATCAAAGGATATTAAAAATGTGTATCTTGCCATGCATTTTGCTCTTCTGAATATTTAAATGCTATGAAGAAATAGGGATTTCCTTTCATGTTTGCTCTGGCTCAAAATATCAGAGTCTAACCTCTGAGATATTCCATCATCTAATTCACAACTATTCTTAATATTTGAGATTAATCATCAATGTTTCACGTACCATGAGCACCAGAAAAATCCACCCAAGTTGATGCACAAGAAAGTAGAAGTGCAAGTACTTACTGATTCCTTGATCAGACCACTTGACCCAAATATCGCAAATAATCCAACTAGGTGTCAGCGTCTTGTCAAGCTCCAGAAAGTTGCAGGGAAGCTTGAAAGAGCTGAGTGAAGTAGGGGATGGCACAGGTGACCCTTCCAAGGGCTCAGACAGTCCCACAGAACCCCTGTATTTCTTTCGCCCCATGGTCCAAACTTCCGTCTTTGGCTGGTGACCCCTATAAATAGCCCCAAATGATTTCTTAGACATATTTTCCCTTCATTATTATCACTATTGGATAGATTAGAATCAATCTAGTATTTTGACTACAATTACACATGTTTCCTATGAATTGGAGATGAAATAGGAAAGGAGAATGTGCTCATGAATTTGAGCTCATTTGAATAACATTGCAGAAAGCATCTTCTTGCAACATCAATTACATCAAAACTACACAACGCAGTAATTTCAGACTGGGCTCAATCGTTCTGTATTGACCCAGCGCAACTGCAACGCGATTCAATTTGATTATACAATAATTCGTTTTTTTTTCTACTTACCGATGAAAAGACGGAGTTTTTGCGGCTGGCTGCTCGCATGTTGTCACAATCACAACTCGGGTATTCCGGGTGCGATCGACACTGGGTTTCTCTCGCGATCACCGCACTATCGCGCGGCACATGGCGCACTTGTACCTAATGAAGAAGAGACATCCGGGTGTCCGCGGTTGCACCGGAAAGTTGCACACCATCCGCGAAGCGGCCGGGGCAAACGGCGTGGCGAGCCGCTGCCGGACGGCTGCTGTAGCTTAACTAATCAGAACACTCGCTCCAAAAGTGAATTGATGAATGCTTCAATGCAAATTTATGTGGATTTATGAATAAGACGAGTCATTCATTGATACATTGGTGAGTTGAAATTCCCGTCAGTAGCGCACACCATTCACGCAGTTGAAACGTGAATGTTTCTTCAGTCATGTGACTGTACGTGGATGGTATTTTTCTTCATTGAATTGCATAGACATGCAAGACTCAATTCTGTTGTTCTTGCATCAGGAATTACGTAACACCCCCCCTCCCCGCCGCATTCTTCATTAGAGAGAGATGGTTTTAGCGTCTCTCTCTATCTTTCTCTCACCCTTCGCTCAAGCTGCGCAGTAGATAGGGCGAATATTGAAAATCGGCCCTCTGTGCAAGCGGCGACCCTTCGAGCCGCCGGAAGGCAAAGGAGAAGGGGGGAAGGACGCCGATGCCCGAGTTTTGGAGCAGGAAGCGGAGCGGTGGCGGAGGTTTTTCAGTTCCGGACGAGTTGGAAGAAAGTACACCACTCGCAGAGTCGACCCACGCGGCCTCGGATGCCGTCTTGCCCCGAGGCGGGCGCACATCGATCTGCTCCAGCCTCCCTTCCACCATGGCGAACATCATCATCGGAGTGCGGGTTACCTAGACATCCTCCTCTGATGCGATGGAGATCGCGTGTCGCAACGCCGTGAGTTTTGGGTAAAAATTGACAAATTCTCTTACCTTCGCTTCGTCGAGCTATCATCCCTGGCTCTTGCCAGCGGAAGTTTTCCTTGTAAGGAGTCGCTGATGCCTATGCTAGGCGACTTAGTAGCTCGGCATACTAGCTTGATCTCCTCTCCTCTCCTTCCAAAGACCCGATCTCTGGTTTCATTGCCAGCAGAGATGCGCCGTACAAAGGACACTGATGCTCAGCGTCTGAACAGATCGGCGTGATACGGTCAAGGGCTTTCCTCTTTAGAGTCCGGTTGATCCCTGGCCCTCGCCAGTGGAGATTTGTCCACTCCGGGCACCGACGTTTTGGCTCAGCTCAAACGGAGTGACGGATAACTTGCTCAGATCCGTTCTCCTCGGGACAGTTCAAGATCCCTGGCGCAAGCTAGCGGAGGCGTGCTATGCAAAAGAGGGTAGTCATCTTCTTTGGTTAAGCTCTCGAGTCGGTTCGCACAGTCGAGCGCCCATCCTCCTCTCGCGAGATAATAGTGAAAATATCCCCGACAAATAGTTGGCGGAGATGCTTTCATCAAAAGCATGACGGCGATTCATCGTAATGCGATGTGGAAAGAAAGAGCTACTGGATCTCAATGAAGGAAATTTCCATCGCAGACCGCGATTGCGTACATTAGCTTTTGTTCTTTGATGCGTGCGCGTAATTTCGTGATCGCGGCGGATCAGAAAATTCGGTGCTCACGTTCTCTCGCAAACGTGCATCTCGCGAGCTCCGCTATGGCTCGGCATCGTGAGTCTTATTACGGTAGTCAACTAGGGAATGCGTAATGTTCGTATCGAGAACAATGATTCCTTAGCTGCAAATTTTTCTAGAGTCCAGTTTTCCTCCTAGAATTACTATTCTCGTGAATTCATTGAATATTACTATAGTATCAATTCAGTATATATTTTTATCCATTCTCTTTCGCTATTCATCATTCAACTCTCTAAGATCATAAATTGGAAAATACGATCTTTTCCTTTCTTTAATTTATCATGAACTTTCATTCTGATCACAGTACTCTTCGATCATTCAGAGACTTCGCGTATATGATTTCAAAAACACGATTTACATGATGGATCAATTCATTCTTCTTTGTTCCTCTGTGAATATCTGAATCTTCTCATGAGTTCTCTTTCTCAATGAAACCAGTCAAATGCGAAACGCATTCCACCAATCTAATCATTCTTAGACCTTACACAGCCTAACCCTAGCGGGCCCCGAATTTAATTTTATCCATTCAACATGAGTTCATGCAAATTTCACTCATTGTAGGATCAAACAAATACTGGTGCCCGAGAATGAATCATCATGTGTGCTCATAACAATGAATCAGATAATTTTCTGACGTTATTTATCTCATATAGAATTCTAAATTAGACGTATGATTTGCTGTAGGCACCAAACTTCTATTTTTGGTTATTATTCTTTTTTGTTCTCTTTCTCAATCAGCACACGCTCTGTTCTACGTTATCTATTTTGCACCATCTTATACTTTATTATTCTGGCAAACAACGAGGATAGCAATGGATACTCTCTGCAAGTCCCTGTTGCTGTGGTGGAGCAAAGGTAAGGTTTTCCCGTTGGACTACGGAATTTTGGGACATATTTCCTCAATTCAATTCCATCCTCCCCTTTAATGCAAGCCCTCCAGCTCTTGGGCGTTGCAAGCAGCATGGCTACTGCGGAATTATCCATCGACGAGATGGATATCAGCGCCGACACGAGTGAGTAATTCAAATCTTCTCTTGTCAAAAGAATTTCGGGTCTCGGTTTTCAACGCGAAACTTTATCCCCTTGTGCTCCTGGCGCAAAATGCTGTTTTAGAGGAGCTCCGCAGAGAGGGGTACATTCTTGCGCGTGTTTGATTTGTAATTTCGATTTTTGTACCCGATTTGTGACGAAGAAAATGAATATTCAGAGTTTGAACCATTTTCCCCGAAGTTTCATTTTTCGTTGTTAGATAATCACGAAAGTCCCGTGAGCGCGCAAGATAAGGAGGAGCAGCAGCAGTAGCATCAACAGATCGGCTACGGTGCGCCACGATCACCGCCCTCGCCACCAGTAGTCAACGTAACTCGATACATCGAGATAGTCAATCAAGACGTTGAATATAGTGCTCGATTTGCGACGTGAATGCGTGTGATAATTTTGTATTTAAGACTTCTGCAGAGTTACAAGACCCATGGGTATGGTTAGACGAAGGCTTGCGTGAATTATTTCACGTAATTGACAATGAGTAGCGATGCCTTTGTTCGCGGCGTGGCGTGGTTCCCAATATCGCGTAATCGTTCACTCGGCTATTGGGACTTGTGGCAAGTATTAGGCCGAATTTGATAGAGTAATGCAGGGTTTCACGTCGACGAAACCCTAGCAATAATAGTATCGTATATCCGACAGCCGGTTGGACGCCACCGCAACAACGAAGTATTGGAGGGAGATGATGAATCGATGGCCGGGTTGTATAAAGAGTCTATGATTAGGATTCGGAACGATGACAATCTTTGTCTTCCTCACTCGATCGTTTGTGCAATCGAATATTACAGACCGACGAGAACAAAAGTATTAATGCTAGAAATAAAACGCGAGCCGGATCAGACGCGACGTGCGCAAGAGTTATGCGTTCAGGCCAACGTTGTCGTACCCGATGCCGGATGTGGTCAAGTAGTGTGGGGCAAATTCCAGAGGTATCTCGTCACCATGGGACTCCGACTCATCATATTGAGGAAAGGCGGTATTGGTTTGGACGAGAAAGCGCAATTCGACGGTATAGTAGAATTGAAAGAAATCGTACCACGCGTCCAGTATCGCCAGATAATCGTCTTGGCTCTAGATGAGGAAATTTGTCATTTTGAGCCAGTGCCTTCTCTTGTGGCCGTCGCTAGGCTCATCAGGAATAAACATCATTATCCTGTGGTGTCCTACTTGCAATAAGGGGCATAAAGCGGGCGCAAAACACAAGTGCGATGAGAAATGTGACAGGTGCTTTGCCTCCTCGCGTGTGAGCCTGCACTTCACGATCTTGCGGTGATTGTCGTAGACAGTCTCGGAGTAAGGAATGTTTTGACAATCACAAAAGAGAGGGATCGTACTACATGCAGAGGACAGCAAGATCTAGAGCAAGCGTTTGCGAAAGCATTCGCGTATGCCCTGACTGTGGTAAATGATACGATAGGATGGATGAACAACACGGGTGTGGTGTCAACTATTGTGACCAATGTAAGAGCAGGCGCAATCCAAATGACCAATATTTTATTCGTGTCAAAGCGCCGGTGAAAATGCGTGACGTCAATTCGAGAGCATATTTCTCCAAAAACTCGTTTGTTTTCTACGACTTCGAAACGACACAAGATACTCTTACCAAAGATACTAGAGATTTGGCGAGAAACGAATACAAACACATTGTGAATTTTTGTGCAGAACAAATGTATTGCAATTCGTGTAAGGACAACGACGATGTATTGTGACGATATTGCGGGATGCGACGCATTGAACTTTATAACAAAGATGATCCCGTGGGATCGTTTCTGCAACTCGTGATACGCAAGAGAACAAAATTCCCGCGTATACTCTGCATCGCGCACAATTCCAAAGGATTTGACGGACAGTTTACTCTAAAAGAGCTCACAGAAAGATACGTCGTGAAGGGATCAGGAGTCACACCCGACTTGATAATGGACGGACGCAGAATAATTTCGATACAGTAGCTGAAAACTATCTTTTCAGATAGTTTGAGCTACATTCTAATGAGTCAGTCAGGATTCCCCAGAGCTTTTGGTCTACAGGGTGTGAGAGGGTTACTTCCCACACCTTTCCAATAAGGACGAAAACGCAAAGCACAAAAGCAAATGGCCACCCATGTTAGATTACGATCCGGATCGTATGAGTACGAGCGAGTGCGTGGAATTCATCGAATGTGGGGAGCGTGCGTTGAGGTGTTTTCAATATGGAAGAAGGAATCCACGAATACTGCGTACAGGTTGTAACGATCTTGCGACAAGCCTGTCTTAAATTTCGACAAATTTTCATGGAAGCTATGAACGTGTGCCCGTTCTCGGGACCTGTGACACTCGCAGGAGCGTGTACGCCAGCATTTGCAACAATTTTCATGGACGAGAACTGATTGGTGTCATACCGCCCCGCGGTTACGTTAGAGCCGATCGCCAGAGCCGAAAGGCTATCGAGTATTCCACTTACCTCGAGGTGACGTTCCACTGTATGATTCAACACTCGAGGCGGGGGTGCAAACACGTTCTCTTTGACAATTTGCGCGTGGACGGTTGCATACCGGGACCACCGGGGATCGTCATTCAGTTCCACGGATGTTACTATTGGGGGTATGATGTTTGCTATCCAAACCATCGCAATATTAGGCTAAACGATTGCAGCAGTATGAACGAGCGGTACGAGAATACAGAAAGAATCTCTCGTCGAATCAGAGAGCGTGGATACAATCTTTTTGAAATATGAGAGCACAAGTTTATTCGGACAATCAAACCACTCGCAGAGTTTACAGCGGCGATTTGCAATCACCCCAACGTCCAAAAAGTCACATTGAACCCTCGCGATGGACTTCACGGCGGGCGTACGGGTAATTCAGTGACCTTATGTCAAGTAGAGGCTGGTGAAGCGATCGGATACTTTGAGGTCAGCTCATTGTATCCATACATCTGTGAATACGGCGAACTTCGAATCGGACATCCAACCGTGTACCAGGGGTCCGATTGCCTCAGCTTGATGGGGGGGGGGGGGGGTTTGAGGACTCTCGGAACGCCCGCAGATTTGTGCGCGGTCTCGTGCTCCCACCGATCAACTCTCCGACTCTGTACTTCCGTACCGTGTCCACAACAAACTCATGTTTCCGCTCTGTCGCACTTGTTGCGGAGAGTTGAATCAAGAGGAGTGAACACACACGACTGATGCAAAACGGGCGCTGTACGGAACTTGGATGTCGTGCGAATTGTAGAAAACAGTATCCAAGGGCTATAAAATATCATCAATTGGTGTAATACGGTAGGACAGGGTGACGCATTATCAACCAAATGCCGCCGTCTAGGACGAGACAGCTAGAGGGTTATTCGTCCCCTACATTGACAAGTTTCTCGAGATGAAACAAGAAGCGTCCGGTTGGCCACGCGAATGTACAGACGATGCGAGCAAAGATAGGTACATCCAATATTACGCCGAGAACGAAGGCGTCCTACTCGATTGGGAGGAAATTGCGAAAAAACCCGGCCTGCGTTCCACGGGAAAATTGGGTTTGAATACTTTGTAGGGTCGGTTCGGGATGCGTTGCAATATGACAAAATTGGAAATACTCGTCGATCCGAATACACTATTCAACTTGCTCAACAGCGCGGACAAAGGAGTAAGCCGTGTAGAATTGATGAATAACGACATCATATACGCGTGGTGGAAGAATGAAGAGTACACCGTGCAGCCTGCCGCAAACACAAACGATACCATCGCGGCGTACACGACGGCTCAAGGCCGACTGAAACTCTACGAGTACCTCGAAGCTGCCGGTAAAGGAGCTTTCTACTGCGATACGGACTCAATTTTTCTAAAGATTCGGCCCGGTAGTTACAAACCACCGACGGGTACGCTACTCGGACACATGGCGAACGAGTTGGAGGAATATGGTCCTAGTGCGTACATTGAAACAATCATTCCGGGCGGGCCAAAATTTTACGCTCATCGTGGTCGCGACGCTACGGGTGAAATATTCGAAGTTTGTGAAATAAACGAGAACGCATTGATCACATGAATTCACTAAATATCAACCTTGACAGCATGAAAGAGCTGATAGAGAGTAATTACTTTGGGAACTCTCAGGCTGCTTCACCTGAGCAAGAGCTCCCGATAGGTGACGAGGATGATCTTGCACCTGGCAAGTATCACATCAAAATTCACAACAGAGCCATCACGCGGACCGGGGAACACGATATAATTACTTGTAGGGACGATAAAAAATGTGAAGGAGTTCTTGAGAAACGAAGATTCATAAGACATAATTACTTTGTACCATATGGATATAAGGAACGAGTGTAAATAAATGCAGGAATTTCGGAATCTTCGAATCTCATTGCTGAAACTATAGCGAAACGGCGGCGACGGCGCGGAGGCATCGCTCTCCCAGCGGGCCACGTAAGATGCTAGCGTTGTTAGCGTAGCTGGTGATCTAGCGCACGCTTGACACCTAGCGGGAGCGTTGCTCGCGGAGGCCAGCGCGATAAGGCTAGTAGGAGAGAAAAAAAAGATTCAGGTAATTTTCATCAAGATTCATTGCTTAGACTCGTCATTCAGACAAATAGGATGGTGTACATCATCGGTAATGGGAGTTGCGGCATCGAATGCAAGAATTAGAGTATTAACGTGAAGGTCACTGTTATCTCTTCCTATGCTCGTCATGACGACGTGTGCAGAGTTTTCAATCTCTGCTCTTTCCACGAAGTACACGCACAGTTGTTTCTTCGTTGTCACTATTTCGAACAACTCACTCGCTCTCAAACTCCAAAAACAGCCGTGTCTTGACTTTGATGAGATGTAACCGAGTCCGCACAGCATAGCTCGTGGAGGCGTCAGAGTGAATAGAGTAGATCACTCATAAACACCGTTCACTAGGTTGGCAAAAGTCAATGTTCTTTGTTGGCCATCGTTGATGCACACGTAGAGTGCGGACTGGATGGTTTTGAACCAAAGCCATCTTCTTTCAATTTCCGTACTTATCAGAATGCCAGGCTGTGGAAGATAAAAAAAGTTTGTGTAACTTGTGTTTTTTTTTCTCTGTTTCCAAACCATGATACTCGTACCTGTAAATCCAATATTTTCAATTTCCTGAGTACTGCATTCCGCAATCTCAATCACGGTGTGCACAATTCGCCGTTGAGATTGTCGTTGCCATAAAAATCCTACATCTCCAGCTCCAAGGTATTGTAAGTAACGTCCTTCTCCAGTAGCTACTCATAGGAGGATGACGGTGTATTGAATTTTGAGATCCTCACGTATCTGATCCTGTTCAAGAGAAGATCAAAGTCCCTGCTGTCTGATGCCATCGTTGAGCTAAACTAGCGAGACAAGTCTCACCACAGCCGAGGCTCTGTTGTAGGGGGCGTGACTCTTGCCTGCAGTTCTAGCTGCATCCAATTGTTACCCGTCACTTTGTGAAAGGGGGTGAAAGTCCTCTGCTTTTTACGCTTCCTGTCATTCAATGTAACTGTATCGTCGGAGTCGTCACGAGATCCCATGGACTCATCTTCAAAACTCTTGGCCATATCGAAACTTCTCTTCAATCAAGAGTGCGGTAAGAAATCTCCCAAATTTTACAATTCGGAGTTTCCCACAAACTCTCGCGGTACCCCCATCTCTCCCAATACGTTGGCAAACTCGCGTCTACCTACTGCACGGATCTTTCTCCTCTGACGTGCCGCATCGTTCACCAAATCGACGATATTTGAATCTTTCAGCATCTCGCCATTTGCAGTCACGACTTCTTTATCATTACACTCGATGCAATCGGACACGTTTTTCAAATGCTCTAACAGTAGTTCAGTTTCCTTTTTGTGAACCTTAGGCACGGTTGCCAAAATTATGTCGTCGGGCAGCTGAACTTTATCCCATACTAGATCAATTCTCTGATTCTCCAGAGTCTTGTGCGGCTTACGTTTTTCCTCGACAGAGAGTAAGTAACGACGCAGAGCTTGCAAGAAGTCCTTAAATTTGTCATTCTCACTGTCGTACGCATTTGAATCGAGGACCTCGCGCATTTCTTGATCTATGCGGGTGGGATTTGTCCCGGGAGTCTACGCAGATTTCAGTTCGGGCTCACTCGTTTGCATCCTTTGCAAGTTGTCTTGAGGAACCAGAACCATTCTCTCTGCTCTCTCCATCTCACGCTCACTCCCGACCGAGAGCACGCAAGAAAAGATCCAAGACGGGCGGCAGCAGGTGAGTGAGAAATCCCTCTCCTCCTCGCTGGACAATGATACGTTTTTCGCGCTTCCAGTTATTCTTGGGTGTTTTCTTGACCAAATTTCGAGGTTTCTCGAACTTGTAAGAAGTCAGCCAAGCGAAAGACATCCAAGAAGATCAAGAGATTGAGACGTCGGAAGTGAAAAAGTTGAAAAATCGTCGCCATTCGAAAGGTGGTAGAAAGAGAGCTCAAAAACGAAAAGTCAAGATAGACGACATTTTTGGGTGAGATGGCGTTCCTACAACAGTCGAGATGTGAGTGCATCAAGTGGGATATTGATCTTCTTACGATCCCCATGACGCCAGACCACGATAGATAGAATGTCATGCATCGAGTACGAGCCCGTGTCCTCTCTATCGGATCAGGCGCCAATAGAATTTCTCATCTCCGGCACGGACGAAGATTACTTGCACTTGGCAGATATCATGCTCAAGTTCAACGTAACCATCACCCCATATGCCGAAGCAAGCGACAAATTCGTAGCACCAGAGGATAATTCTTTGCACTTGTTTAGCCAAGTTGATGTTCATTCCAATCGGAAGCACTTCTCTCCATCCAATAATGCTTATCCCTACTGTGCGTACATAGAAACTACGGACCCGATGCCAAAGAGTATCATCTTACCAATTCGCTTCGGATCGCTGATACTCCGACAGAGATCGATGGATTGCCAGATAGTGAGGAAAACGCCGGCGTCATTGCAAGACAAGAGTACGTGAAGGGCGGAAAGACTCTCAACCTTTTGGGAAAATCTACGCGTCGACACGATGAACCAGGATCCTTTATCGCTCAACGGCGTGGGAGTGCGAATTCGTCTCGTGCGCGCCAAAGACGCATTTCGTTTGATGGATGCGTCAAATGCCAACTACAGCGTGCACATATCGGAGTCGACATCGTTGGTCCACCGTACAACAATCGACTCTAGCGTTTTGATCTCACCCGCAAAGGCTCTGGCCACCATTACGGCAAAGTATCCTCTCACCCGTGTCGATGTAGAATCATTCACTCTGCATGCCGGAATACTCGGAGACTGCCTACAGAACGTGGTGAATAGACCTCTGCCAAAAAAGTTGGTTTTGGGTTTTGTGGATACGAAATCTTTCAATGGAGTTGGGAAGACGAAGCCTTTCAATTTTCAAAATCATTCGATGAACTATCCATCCCTCCACGTAGATGGCGAAGAGACTCCGAGCAAACGACTTCAGCCAAATTTCCCCTCACCGAGGTGGAATCGGTAGTTGGCAGTTGCTGACGCGCTGGTTGAGCGTAACTCAACCCCACGCACATGGCTGCCGTCTGGATAGAGCTCGAAAGAGCAGGTGCCGAGACGTAAGACTAAGAACTTAACATTCGGCCAAATTCCGAGGCGTCATTGCCTCTCTATGTCGAGTCCTACGACACCTTGTTTTCTGGTACGAAAATCCATTTTTCAAACGGAGGTGAGGGAATAAGTCGGAAAGATTATCCGAACGGCTACTGTCTCTTTGCTTTCGATTTGACACCCGACATGTTCGCTCATTTTGGTACGCGCTGGTCCCTTGTTTGTCATGGGAACATTCGAATCAAAGTTCGTTTCGATAGAGCTTTTACCGAGACCATCGACTGCATCGTATACGCAGAATTTGACAATATCCTAGAGATCGATTTGACCCGCCAAGTGATCATGGATTATGAAGCGTAGATATCCCCTCTGCGCGACAAGTCTCCCACCACCACGACCATTCGGGTGTTGGACAGGCTGGCGCTGTGGGGACTCGGTCCTCAGTCATCTTCGGAAGTCGATTGTACACGCATTGAGTGACTCCACCCTTTCTTGTCGAGAGCCATTGCGATCAAGATGGAGCGCAAGAATTTCATCATCGACATTCAAGCGTTCTACGACAGAGAGGGTGCATTTTCACCAAAGGAAATTGCCACCTTGGCTCTCGAAGGCGATTCCACGTCGCACTGGATCTTGAAAACGCCATATCCATCCAATGAATCAGGTAATGCAATGATTGCAACGAATATATATCTTCGAACAATACATCACGGCCTTGCTTGGTACGATGGCGAATCCAACTTCGACGACGTCTACAGAAGTTTACGCACCATTTGCAGCAGGGTTCAAAACATTTACGTGCGTGGCTATCAAAAAGTCAAGCTACTGGGGGAAATTCTCGGCAGAGGAGTAGTGAACCTCAAGCACTACAGTAGTCCGTTGTTCAAAACACTCATCAATTCCGGAAAAAATTATTGTTTATA
This sequence comes from Eretmocerus eremicus, assembly GCA_030522705.1. Classification (NCBI taxonomy): domain Eukaryota; kingdom Metazoa; phylum Arthropoda; class Insecta; order Hymenoptera; family Aphelinidae; genus Eretmocerus; species Eretmocerus eremicus. The sequence continues at coordinate 7,851 of JAPYYZ010000260.1, read as the reverse complement.
TCACGGTATGAGTCTGAGATTTGCCTGCTCTCTTTTATATGCACATAGCTCACGTTCATGGCTACGAAAGCAAATCTACAAAGCAACCAGTCCTGAATTCCCAAAGGAAATCAAGAAAGCTATGGCCGAACCAGATCCATCCATTGCTAGAGAGGGGAAAGTATAACCGTGGATACGGAACCCATATACTCCAAGCCCTACGATGAACACTCGCCAGATTCGTCAAGCTCGTAGATATGTTCACGCGCCGACGGTTGGAGTATATCCTGCCGACTAGATACCACAGGCGTGGAATAGACCAGCGTGCATCGTTGCCAATTCTGAAGATCATACCTTGTCCGGCGAACACGGTGTATTTTCCGACAGCTACGGCGGACGACCCGCAATCAGTCATCATATTGCTCGACTCAGAAGATACTGCACATTCTTCACGTAGAATACAGAGCAACTCCAGTCAATAGAATCTAGAGTATGTGGTCAATACTGCATTCAGTTTCTCTAGTTCATGTCTCGCTAAAATCTCTTGGCGCTTTTCTTTCTCTTTTCTCGTCAAAAGATCGAGCCAATGACAAAATACGCATGTATCTCTCCAAAAAAACCACGAAAGAGAAGAAGGGGAAGAACGTCCACAGTTTCACAAATGCATGTGATCATTGTATTCAGACCTATTTAGTAACATCATGCCAAGGCAAACTTCGTGCTAAATCATTATGCAACTCCCATCGTCAACCCTATCAATGCTGGGGATGACTCAAATTCATAATCAACACGTTTGTATCAATTTAGGGGGACCTAGTATGTAAGAAATCTGCGTGAAAGCCCGAAATGTTTTTGTATTACTCTCCAAATTAAGTAATGTACCGATAGTAAGGCACCTCTCGCACAGCTTCATACCAAAAGAGACGCCTCACTGAACCATCAGCCGACGAGTATTCAACTTTCTGCAGATAGTTATGTACAGTCTTCCCTCGTTAACACGAATGTGGAGGAGTACAAATTTTGTCCGTGTTATATAGGTATTCGTGTTAAGCAGAGGGTCAGGTCCTCTCTGTAATACGAAATAATTCGTGTTAACCAAAAATGCTGATATTGCGAACTAATCCGCGTTAAAAATCAGAGAACAACATTGCTTCGCTGCGTTATTCGGAAACATTTATTCAAATACTCAATTATGTCCTCGTAATTCGGAAGAGGCTTCTCTATCATTTATTGATAGAAATACAAATTAATTTATATGATACTCATGAACGGGATCACTCATAAACAAAATTAGCCAGAAAATGGATTACTCAGATACCTTATTCACAGGGAAATCATCTAAAGTTTTTTGAAGATTGGAGCTTCGTCCAAATTGAACTTATTTCGGCCTGCAAAATTTTTTTCAGTTTCACTGAAAACATTCAGCCGCTTATTTGCATCTTCTTCATTTACTTTATTCAATTCTCCACGATTTATTTGAGAAGTGATATTTTCACGCTGTTTGAATCCTGTAAATCATCCATTTGAAGCTTCGAAATCGTGCACACCTGATTCTTCAGCAAAAGCTAGAGCTTCTCCTTGCAATAAAGAATCACTCACTGGAATGTTCTTCTTCCGAATATCACAAAACCAGGAGAATAGCGCTAATTTGATTTCGGCATATCTTCCAGCGCGATGATGTTGTACAGTCGTTGTTATGGTTTTAGAAGCAATAGCATGGTGGAGTTTTCCTTTTTGTTTGATTATCGTTGATAACGTAGAATTTGGAATGTTGAAATGTCGTGCTATGTCCTTTCTCTTCTTCACGCCACTCTTGACTCAGCGTAGAATGGAAATTTTAGTTGCAAGATCGACGGACGCCTGCTCACGCGGTGCCATCGCTGTGAGAACCCGGCGATGCCTGATTATTATATCCTTGACGAACCGGATTCGGGTAAACCAAGATCCAGATGACCGAGAGGACAAAAATCCATTCGAGATTCGTGTTAGAGAGAAATTTCGTGTTAGACCGAAATCTCCTATACTCGCCCATGTTAATTTGGAGCGGGCAAAATTTTGTTCGCGTTAACCAGTTAGCTTGTGTTATAGTCGTTCACGTTAGCGAGAGAAGACTGTATTGTATCACTATAATCTTAGAAATAAATATCTCATTCCACACCCTTGTAATCATATACGTGAGAGTGCCTTCAAATCATAAAAATCAAGTTTTGCCGAAAGGACTTTTTTATTTCATGACCTTACCTCGTGTCACATTACCCGTCATATTCCTTGAAATTCATATATTCATTCTTCACTTTTGCATATTTACTTCTATTTGTTAACTTTCTACCGGAGACGATGGCTTGCGACCATACTCCTCCCACCCTGATGGAGCTTCATTCTTTTCAGGCCCCAAAAGAGGAGCCTTGTTACCACTACGGCTATTTTGATTACCTATCGCTCCAATTCAAAAGACACCGCTTGATTCAAATTTCCTCGACAACCGTCTGTCCCGCTTTGCTCCCTCCGCGCAGGCCCGGGAGTACAGTGTCACTAGGGCCCCGCACGCCTCTCTCTCTCTCTCTCTCTCCCATCCGGCGTCCGCTTCACATCTGCACTACAGCCATCTGGAACCGCTTTGTCCCTCTAACACGTGACCGGCTCCCTACCCCTACCCCCTCTGTCTGGGAGTTTTGCTCCTCTACTACTCCGGAACTGATGTCCGAGCAGTGCAACAGAGCCCTCTTCCGTCATTGCTCGTTATTGATTACGTGAGTGTTGACATGGCATGAATTTGGCATGTGATTGCTCGATCGAATCCAGGAATGAGTCATTCATGATCATTTTTAGCCATTAGGAATCTGACAGCAGTCTTGTCTTCAAAGCAAATCATGACACGCCTCAGAGGAGCATGAAAATTCAACCTCACTCGAAATGCAACGTCATCGATGGAAAACCAACAGATTATATCCACTCCATTACTACCACTTTCTTGACCAGTTTTACTCTAGAAAGTGTTTGGAGCAAATTTTCTCAAATGTAAAATACTTCGAAGTATTAAATTGAAAAATGTGAGGGGCCTCTCCTGAGAATTACTGTATGGGAAAAACGCATTTTTGGGATTTTGAGGGGTTTTAGCCTACTAAAAAGGCTCGAGATGCCACAAAAAGGCGAGAGAAAATCTGAAGAATCTTCAACGTTTGTTGTGAATGAATCTTCATCGTCAATTATGTGACTCGTTTGTACTTGCCCTGAAGAGGCCTGTGTATTTTTGGCAGGCAAAATATTGGCAGCAATAAAAATCATCGCTCGATATTCCACAAGCATTTCCATCAACCTTCCGAGAATTCATCACCTCGAGCGCAATGAAATTGTCACATAGGAGAAAATCTGAAACTCTCCTGACGGCTGGAACACAACCAAACAAACGGGGAGAAATTATGAAAGAATTTCTTTTTTTGATGCATCAGGAAAATTATGAGCAGATCCATGATTTTCGGCTACCTTGCGCCTGAGAGCGACCGTAGAATCTGGAAAAATATTTTACAAGCGAGCAATCGGTTTTTGACTTACCTCCCGAATCCTCTTTGAAAAATGGAAATCGGTTCAGGTGATTAAAAGTTACCAGGAAAATATTAAAGAAAGGTCTTGAATTTTGCATGTTAACTCTCATGAACACTCTGACTGGATATTTTTGTTTCTTCACGCTCTGGAAAACAAGTTCCAGAAATGGAAAAAATGTTTGAGAATTTTTTTTTTTGAGAATTTCCACTAGTCTCCCCCCTTACAGGTCTCGAAACAAACTCAAGATTCCATTTGAAATTCATTCAATACATTCCCGATCGTTTTGCACAATTTGAGAGAGAAGAAACTACCACCACGTTGTGCAATCGCAACACACAACACCGAATAGTCCATATTATTTCTTATATGTTTTGTTCGATGTCATTGATAGGTTCCCAATGTCTTAAAGCCGAGCTCGGGAGCAAACTTACTTGGAAATTTTCGAATGAACACTGCATGAATATGTGATCCTATAAGCACCCAGGCGGATGATGGGGATCACGCCAAATTAAGGTTCTACAATTCAGGGCTCATGACTGATTGGGGGAGGGAGGGGGATGATTAGTGGTTGGACTTCTCCCCGTTACATATTTCGATCTGAACAAGTATGATACGTATTCTTTACCGACTGCATCTGTGAACAATCCTTTCTCACCTTCGAATCCCGGGTACAACTACAACAGAATCTCACTTTCGTATACCCGATTATCGTATTTCCTAGTCAGATAAACTTTCGGAATTGCTCATCATAATATTCCGAGATTATAGTGATGCTCCATTGGGACCTCACTCATCTATATAGCTACAGAAGCAAGCCACATTTGAACATTGCCAGCATACGGAGGAGTCGACATTTGATGAGATATATCGCTTCGCAGGTGGAAGCTCCTGGATCGAGTATTAAGAAAATGTTCCTTATAGAATAATGCACACAATGAATCACTTCTGGACGCCGCGAAAAATCTCGAGCTACTGGAAAAAGGGGGGAGGAAAGTGAAACAACGAGCTTCCTGCTCCTGTTGTACACTTATGCGCCATTCCGGCACGCAACCCACGTTCTGTTGCGTCTGCTGCTTCGATCCGAGGCCTGCTCGTGGCCACAATAGTCCGCAAAGATCAGGATCTGCTTAGAGCAGATACGGAATGACTCTTCCTCGTCAAGATATAATCAGCACGAGCGTTTGTTCTTGCAGAGGGTATCATTGTTTACCGTCAGATCCAGCTAGTTTTTTTCCTCGCTCGCGACATATATGAGTAGACTCGATAAGATTATATTGTTGTTCGTGAGTGTGGGGAGCGGCTCGGCGTAAACGGCTTACATAAGCGGGTCATTTGCTTACGTAAGCCTTCACGTGAGCCATCTTCCCGAGACGAGTTTCTGTTCATTATAAGTGACAATTATGGATGAATATTGGTTTCTCCGACGTATTGAGGGTGGGCAACGAACCACAATGCCGGAAAACCGTGCAAAATACGCTTTCATCCAATTCGCTAGAGCAGCCGCTCGCGGGCGGCTCACGTGAGCCGAGTCGTCGAAAATCTGTTTCGAGTCGTATCCTGGCTATCAAAAGTTGTTAATGAGCGAGGATTTCAATCATTCAGGATGTATTCAACATATTTGTCGCGCAGAAGCGACATATATGAGACTTTTCCAGCTGTCTCGCGTGACCCGGCGAAAACGGCTCACATAAGGGCCTACGTACCCCACTCTCGGAGGCGCTCACGTAAACCTCGACGTGGGCTCTCGCGTCAGACCGTAGACCGCGTGTTTATGATTTTTAATGTATCGCATGGGTTGAATTGGAACGATTGCTGATTATCTCGAAAATTGAGAGTGCGTTCAACGAAATTGTCGTGCAAAATCACTCAAGATCTCTTCTTTTCAAGTCTGATTGAAACGTACAATGCGATCTCTTGATTTGTTTCTAATCTAGTACTGAATGGAAGCTCTTAATCAGGCGGCCTTTGATTTAAAGCTTTCGATCAGTGCTATCCAACTTGATTGTGATCTAACAATTTGATCACCCAATGGAATAAGCAGTAAGGCTAACCTTATTCAAAACCTGTAACGGAAACTCATAATATGGAAGAAGTTATTTAGCATGTGTATATGTTCGGGAATTTTGACTGCGGATGAGTGAGAGTAAAATGCATAGTTCATAAGTCAAATTCGTTTCATCCTCTAATACTCCAAGAAATGACATTGCGAAATAGAATCATAACTTGGTATACAAATATAGAAGAAAGAGTGGATTACAGGGACAATGAGTCTCATGAGATCCTTGAAAATATATAAGGTCCGCATATGGGGCTTTGGCTCTTATAGAATCTCCAATTTTTATAAAAATCATGTGTAGTACTTGACTTGAGCTCAAAATGTAGATCATCTCTCTCCTACCTCCTTTTGAATGGATTTCAAATTATCGTGCAACCCGACTTTGAGGTTGCAGATAGCGAGATATTTTCATTCATAGAAGAGTCGAATTCTGGTTATGGTAGATCTGAAAGGCACGATAGAAAAAATTTTGATGTATCGAATGAAGGCAATGATTTATTCATGAATCTAGTTTTCGAATGTTATTTATCATCATTAGAGGGAGTTGAATTCATCTCCAATTCATCGAAACAGGTTTGAGTGCTGAGTAATTACGAGTAGTTGCAGAATATAGATTCTTGAGACGCATGTCTGGAAATTTTGTAATCACTTCAAGATTCTGCTTTGGAGTAGTGATTGATGAAGAACCAATGGACCAGAGGCTAGATCTTTTCTATCCAGAAGATGACTCACTCTAGCAATAACTGATAGTGACTCATCTCCATCTGATAAGAAGATCAAAGAGTATGTAAAATTTTATACGTGCATGAGCATCGATGAAAATCTCCAATTATTCACAACTTCCATTGACTTGAATCTTTGATTCCAATCCTCAGAAGAATCCAGCAGTATTGGAAGGTAATTCAAGCTCTGCGAGGGAAAAATTGATACAATGGGGAGTCTCGTAATAGCTCACAAGGAGTCGAGTTCAGCCTAAGCGCTGACCAGTCCAAGTACTCTCATATGCAAATAAAGTATCCTACAGATTCTATAAAAATTATGATCAGGGGCATTGCTTGATGCGAATTTATTGAAACATATCTCTCAATCAATCTTCACACTCCCATGCTTCGTGTGCGGTGGGATGAGGAATTTGTTCCATAGTTACGAACAAAATATATCCATGCTTTTGAAAACGCTCAGGAAGATTGGGCTGTACACATTCCTTTCTAGATGTCTGAAATATCATTCAGTCTGTCCAGCATGTAAAATTACGACATAACCTCAATTTCCGACAGCAAGTCCTAATCGGAACTGATAACTTTTTCAAAGAAATTGAGATGATTGAGTCAGTATCAGAAAACAGAATTCTCGAGATCACTATATAGTTCCATAATGATTTTGATGGAAAGAGGCATTTTCTGGCAATAATAATGCACACGGTTCCCTGCGGACGTGGAGGTTCACTTGAGCGCTTGCGTGAGTGGCTTACATAAGTCCTTACGTGAGCCATTCCTACCGAGTCCCGCGAGACGGCCAGAAAAGTCTGGTATATGTAGCTTCTGCACGACAAACATGTTGAATATACCCTAAATGATTGAAATTCTCGCTAATTGACGACTTTTGATAGCCAGGATACGACCCAAAACAGATTTGCGACGACCCGGCTCACCTGAGTCGTCCGCGGGCGGCTGCTCCAGCAAGCTGGCTGAAAGCGTATTTTGCATGGTTTTCCGGCATTGCCGTTAGTTGCCCACCTTCAATAGGTCAGTAAAACTAATATTCATCCATAATCATCGCTCATAATGAGCGGAAACTCGTTCCCGAAGACATGAGTAGTAAGGCATACAGAGAACGCGGCCACTGGTCACGGCCACCCGTCCCACCAGCCCCTCCTATCCCGGCCAACCGGTCTCAGTCACCTCTCCCAGCCCTCCTGGCCAGAAAGGAATGGACCCGCTATTCAGTCGGTGGGGTCAATTTTCGGGGTGAAATTTTCTCACGCGTGAAAATCACTATCTGTTGCGGCTTGCGCAAATCATTGAAGCAGCCAACTCGCGCGACTCTGTTGCCGCCGCAGCTATATCGCGTGAATAGACCACTAGCGAATAGTCTTATCTGTGATTCTTGAATGCACCGCAATCACAAACCGGTACCCTTTGATAGTCTTTCTTATCCGGATAGGTACTTTTGAGAGTGGGAGACTTTTCAGGATACTCTTCCCATTCTGAACGATCACTCTCCGATTTCTCCTCATTTAGAAGGATGGAACGCTCCGGCGTTGGATTGCTGTG
>JAPYYZ010000259.1:0-23725 GCA_030522705.1 Eretmocerus eremicus | reverse complement strand
ACAAAATTGATCAGCGCATCGAGATCTCTAATCTGGTACAATTTCATCAAAATTGACCGTGGGCCACTGACCCATTCATTTGGTGCGGGGTCCTTTGACACTGTAGGGCTCAAGGGCCCGTTAGGGAGTGTCAAAATTGCGATTTCACTCTATCTTTGTAGGCGTAATAACTCCTCGTAGACGCATCCTACTGGAAATTTTGCCCGAGATATTCTTGAAGGGCTTGAATAGGCCTTCCATTTGCGACCTCGAACGTTCCGATATCTTCTCTGCCCTTAGAGCTACAGCCGTTTGAAGTTTGACGTTTTTGTGAAAACGCCAAACTTTGAGGCCGATTCACAAAATGCGTTTGTTTCAAATCGGCATCAAACCTATGAAAAAATGTTTCCTCAGATGTGTACATAATGATCCAACAATAATCTGCGTGTGATGGGTAGATCCCGATTTTATACGGGCTCTTAAAGACGGTAAGAAATGCCAAAAATTGAGCTCAAATTGGGCCCTTTTCGCGACCCTCTCTTTTGGGCTAGATCTTCCTTGCTCTTAGTTCACAAGACTTGGTCGTACGGCTCTTGGCATGAACTACTTTTGAAGGTATATTCTAGAGCTAAAAAATGACTCCGCACAGAATGTCATGCGATGATCCAGCACGGAGCTAGAGCAAATACGAAACAAGCTAGAAATACCAAAAATACAGCTTGATTTCCCCCTCTCAACGCACTTTCTGCACATGCTCTCCTATAGCACAATTGATTGGAACCACCGTATCGTTCGGCATTCCTCATAAATCACTCCTCTCATAGGTAAGATCTAGAGTCGAAAAACGGTACTCTCAAGAATGCCATGCGAGTATCCAGCTCAGACTTATAGGAAATTCAGAACAAGTGAGGAATCCTACGAATGCAGCTGAGTCGTGCCTCTCTGCACACGTTCTCGTCCGCTGTCCGATTTCAGGTCCCGTAAACCGTCATTGTCGAATTTAATGATGGGTACATACTGACTATTCCATTCATTCTGTTGATAAAAAACCAGTTGTGAGAGCATGTACTGCGCATGCGCTTGGCCAACGTCTGAGCTGTCCAAGTGCCTACACAAGTATACACACTTGTAAGTATAGCTTGAACCTCATTTTCACCAACTCCAATGTAGCTTTACTCAAATTATGGCTATAATTAGCTGGTTAGGAAATAAATTTCCACAATAGAAAGCATTTGTCTGGCAGTGAATTACTAATCACAATCACGAATCAAGATCCAACGTGCATCAAGCAGGAGGAATGGGAACAATTACAAACCGCTTCAATCATGAACTATGATTCAATATTGACAGCTCTTCGAGTTTTTCAAATCATGAGAATCATTTGATTTTTTGTGCATTGGAAATTTATCTAGAGTTGTTGGGAAACACATCACATTGAAGTCATAATGAAAGGAACTAAGAGCCAATGATAGTTGAAGCTCAGGCAATTCAGATCATATTGCTGAACAGAACTTCTATGTGACATTCATGTCGCTGTAGCATAAAGAAAACAGTCACTGGACTCGATGAGGCCAATGCAGATGACAGAACAGATATATAGAGGTGCAGACTACTGATGTGATGTTTTCCAGTCAGTGAGGGCAATCTTTGTTTCACAAGTGTCGAGAGGGAATGAGAAAATATTTGGAAAAGTTAATGGGATTAACCACCGTTCAGGAATCTAGTCCGCTCAATTGCGCCGACTCTTGCTTTATTATGGAGAAAGTAATGGAATATTGTACATGCCTCATGGCTCCATCTCGGCAGTGGAGCTGTCAATAGCTATATGAGGCTTATATGAAGGAAAATTCGTCGAGCAGTTCATTCTGGAATTGATGAGTCTATTCATGGATGAACGGTTAGAATCACATCAAGTGGGCACTTGGACAGCTTAAACGTTGGCCAAGCGCATGCGCAGTACATGCTCTCACAACTGGTTTCTTATCAACAGAATGGATGGAATAGTCAGTATGTACCCATCATTGAATTCGACAATGACAGCTTTACGGGACCTGAGATCGGACAGCGGACGAAAGCGTGTGCAGAGAGGCACAATTCAGCTGCATTCGTGGAATTTTTCACTTTTTTTGAATTTCCTATGAGTCTGAGCTGGATAATTGCAAGGCATTCTTGGGAGTACCGTTTTTCGACTCTAGATCTTACCTATGAAAGGAGTAATCTATAAGAAACGCCGAACGATAAGGTGGTTCCAATCAATTGTACGATAGGAGAGCGGGTGCAGAAAGTGCGTTGAGACGGGGGAATCTAGCTGTATTTTTGGTACCTTCGAAAGTAGTTCATGCAAAGAGCCGTACGACCAAGTCTTGTGGACTAAGAGCAAGGGAGATCTAGCCCAAAAGAGAGGGTCGCGAAAAGGGCCCAATTTGAGCTCGATTTTTGGCATTATTCACCGTCTCTGAGAGCCCGTATAAAATTGGGATCTACCCAGCACACACAGATTATTGTTGGATCATCATGTACACATCTAAGGGAACATTTTCTCATAGGTTTGATGCCGATTTGGAACAAACGCATTTTGTAAATCGGCCTCGGAGTTTGGCGTTCTTGAAAAAACGTGAAACTTCAAACAGCTGTAGCTCTAAGGGCAAATGAGATATCGAGACGCTTGAAGTCGCAAATGAAAGGTCTATCCTAGCCCTTCAAAAATTTTTCGGACAAAATTCTCATTAGAATGCGTCTACAAAGAGTTATTACGCCTACAAAGATAGAGTCAAATCGCAATTTCCACATTCCTTAACCGGCTCTTGAACCTCACAGGGTCATATTTTCCCCACGAGTCGAATTTTCTCCTAAATCTACAGATCATCACAAAGGAAATGCGCCGAGCTGGATTCGAGAAAGTGTATCCCTGTCAGATCTGGAATTTTCTGAAGATAGACAGAAAACGGCCAAAAATGGACCTTATAAAATCTATGGGGCCCACCGGTAAGCCCAAAAAAAATTGAAAACAATTTTTTCCAATCATATCTTGATGGTACAAACGAAAAAAAAATATTCGGGCAAATTCAAAAATTCGACTTCTCTCGGAATGTTCACCTTGCTCCAGAATGACTTATATGTATATATATGTTAGTGGCGAAGTCCGAAGAGCCGGCAAATCGCGATTTGCCTAAGCACTTCGCGATTCGCCGAGCCCATTTCCGGCAAAGTCTGGAATGAGCTCATTTCACCGGACTTTGCCGGCTAGCATTCCGGCAAATCGCGAACTGCCGAAGGCGTTCTCGGCAAAGTTCACAAGTTGTCGATTCCCAGTTTTGAGACCATCGCACACGATCTCTCCAGTATGAATTTAATCAACACTCCAAGCATTTCTTTTACTTATACAAACGGTTCAGCAAATTATTGAACTGTGAAATGAAGTCAGTTCCTTCTCACCATTGCACCATCATTAACTTTATTTGACAAAAAGTATACATAGTACCAATTTTCAATTCGTAAAATCACACATCTATAACTCGATTTGGGATTGAAATATCTCTTCCAAGTGGTGCGCACTCGTCATTCCAATATTTGGATGCATAGTTTCATGATAAGTTATATCAGTCAATCATTTGTTGCTACATGAATTTGAAGAATCACATCTCGAGTTACATAGCATTTTCAATTTTCTACATTCACATGAATTATTGGTACATTATTTTGTGCAGTCACACTTAACATGACCTTGTCTGTTGAATGAGGATTCTTGGTTACTAATATTTCGCAGTGGAATAGTATTTAATGGTACTTGAGATATCTTCAAAAAATTTCCATTACACTTGTCAATTTGATTGCGCGAAAGAAGAGATTAATGATACTTTTTTGGCAACCAATCTTTTAATAGCCATCATCAGATACTTCCATGGCGACTCCGATGAGATTTTTTGAGTCGCCCTTATTCCAACACGTGCAATGGTCTCAACAGAATTGGAATTCAATACCTTTTGGACTTTGCCGAGAGGGTTCTCGGCATTTCGGGATTCGCCGGAAAGCTAGCCGGCAAAGTCCAGTGGAATAAGCTCATTCTGGACTTTGCCGGAAATGGGCCCGGCAGATTTCTCAAGCAATCATCCTATTTGAGACAAAATACTAGTTGACAAATGTTTGTTATTCTCTAACATGATTTTGTCTTCTTTTTTTTGGTCAAAATCAAAGAAGCATTTGAGAAATCTGGAAAAAACATGGCAACGAGTATTTATAAGATCCATTCAACACGTGTAATCAACCGCTCAATCTATCCTCACTTTCCTCGAAACCATTGCGATTTGGGTGAAACAGAAAAGAGCCGGAACCAAGTTAGGCAATGACGAACATCCGTCAAGTTTTATTCCAATCCCAACTGAAAAAGTGTTGAAGCGATCTGGGAACAGCTTTTGAGTTTTTTGACTTGCACGGCCTCGAAATGGCCTCAAGGCCACCGCTAGAATCTCAGACCTGAGTGAAAGTATGATGCACAGAGTGATTTAGACTGATGAAAAGTGCTCCGCGCGTTTCCTAGCTGAATCGAAGTCGATGTTTCAACTTTTCGCAGAAAGCGATTTGATTTTACTCATGCAGTCACTCAAAGTTAAACCAAAAAAGTTTGGCTGGTTCAATTCGAATGTATTCTGGATTGTTCCCTTTGTCCTCTCTCCGTCGTCATAATGACTTTGTTCAGAACGGATCACTTCATCTGCGACCGATTAGAGAAGTGAATCACCAAAAAAAAGTCGGGTGCACCCATCAAGACCCAGCCCTCATCTTCTCAAGTTGGTCTGAGAATATGTCAATCTGACTTAAATCGTCTTGAAGAGTGAGAAAATAGCCAAAAGCTATTTCCGTATATCATTTTTCGTCACTCGTGCGTATAAATCGATAGTTTCCACGTCCGCTTTGGACGATCACTGCTAATTTTGCTTCGATTAATGCAATTTCGCGATGAAATCCAACGTAAGGATGAGAATACTAGTTCATATACCCAGTCTGTAATAGAGCTCTTATAGAGCTCTTGAAAAGCTCTTGAAGAGTTCTCAAACGCGCCACCGCACCAACATCTCCTATCAGGGGTTCCTTCCCTTTCCGCAAAGAACTCTTGAAGAACTCTACAAGAATTCTCCAAGAGCTCCCCAAAAACTCTTCCAAAGTATTTCATATCTCTCTGAGTCAAATGAGTTGTGTCATACTTACAAATCTAAGCGCATAAAAGGCTCATGGGGAGCTTGTCAAGAGCTTTTTAGGAGCTTTTTGATATATTCAGATGGGTGAAATCAGAATATCTAAGATATTTATCCTTCACATGAATCGTTTTCTGTATTCATTTACATGTATTGATGTGACGTTCTCTCGGAAATTATTGAAAGCTCATTTGAATTCAAATCAACACAATGAATATTTACAATTTTCACAAGATAATAATCATAATTCAAAATTTTTATCGGAGTGTGTACGGCATCACAGCAAAAATTGACTTCTGCGTTGGAATGATCGAGGTCGCAAAAAGATGCAAGATTGAGAGGCGAGTGAGTCCCCAGGGTTTCACCAAACGTCGGAATGGCTTCTGCAATCTTTTTCTTATTTTTTCAGAATGAATAAGGAAAAAAGCATCTCAACGTCGCAATTTGGGACTGTAATCCAGAAGGCGCGATTTGAGACTACTTGGCATCTAGTTCTTTGAAGAATTGTGACATCCCGATGAGGACTCATTTCTAACCCCTGCGACACGACCCTGGCATTCCGGTGTCACTCCCAGTCGTATCCCAGTGATCTCAGTGGTGTATCACTGGGATCCCAAGTAATCATTCTCAGTGGGAGCATATCAATGTGGCAACTCGTCTGCGCTGCTTCAGGGAAGAGTTCACAGTAGCGCAGCGTTACACCACTAGCACCCGAGCGGGATGACATTTGTATTTTCCCGGCACTACTATTCCAAGAGTATCCAAGCGGGACATTTTTTTTTATTTTCGTAGCACCCCCGTGAGACTCCCTCGGGGTCGTTGCGGCACCCCGTCTCCATTGGTCGGGGTAATAGTTTGGGGACCCTAGCGTTACCTCATCAATATTCGAGTGGAGTCCTGAGTTATATTACATCCCATCCTTGCGAGCGACCTCTGAAACTTTTTCTGCGCAATGACAGCACTGCTCTAGGGAACAGCGTGAGATCTTGTACTGGTTCTCCGCCAGTACCCCACCGAGACTTCAGTTGCATCTCTCCAGCCCTATGTCTTCAGTTTGACAAATCTTACCGGGCTGATCCTCTTGAGTGTTGAGTGAGGGGGAATTTGTATTTTCCCATGTTCTGCAAAGCTACAATCAAGTCCCTTGGCGCCGAATAGGATTCAATGATTGTCCATCCCCTGTGGGTTACCCGCAGTTCTCCAAAAAACGTTCATGCTCATCTGCGCTCTACTTTGATTGTATTTACTAGGTAACATCAAGCACCAACCAAACTTACTCGGAGACGATCAAAGTGATGAACATGGGCTAATGCGAGTCAATTGATGCCTTTAAATGATTCAACTCAACATATCCAAAGTCCCATTGTGGATCAAATTCATATTTTATAACATCTTTCATGAAAGTATTTTCATCGCGACGAATGCAAGCTTTATTTCCGCTATCTTGCAAGCTGTTAGAGTACTTCCATCGGGGCGTAAATACAACCTTCTCCAATTTCATATATGGAATCCGTGATTTGAAGCTTTATCGCTCGGAATCGAAACATTTTCTCGCTTCGGCCTCACTCTGAATTTTCATCTCATCATTTCAATCTGTAAGATGCCAAAGTCTGACTGAAAATTACCTGTAACCAGAGAAATATCGAAGAATTACCTCTCCGAACTTCATCCAATTTTGAGGAGGGCATCTGATGGCGACCTTAATATTGATTTTGGATGTCACTTTCAAGGTTTTTGGGTATAACATTAATTTCTCCAATGATTTCTTAGGTTTTGACCTCGGAATCGTCCACCACGTGGAATTTTACATACAAATGGCCTTTCATGGTATCGGCCGAGATGACCCATTGACGTTATCAGAAGCTTGCTCAATCAATTGAAGGAGGAAAGAACTGATTTAGGAGGAAAAGTTCTCTATCTGACTCCGGTCGGTCACCAGGTCCCGATTCAAATTCGGATTGTCGACAATCGAAAAAAACAGTTGAGAATTTGACTTTTATCGACCATTAACGATGAATTGATCGAAAAGATTCAAGTTCCAAGGTAGTCCTTTCGCCATTTTCTGCTCAAGATTCTATAATTTTCTCATATCATGTCTTGGACATGCTAATTTTGATCATTTCTCGGGAAACTTCTAACCTGTCGTTCTTGTGAGCAGAATTATTTCATCGGAGGAAGATTTGTAGGATCTCAGAGTGGGAGTCGTGAGCTTCAGAATATTTTCAAACGTTACCACGAGTCGTTTTTATCCCGAGATATGATCCTCCCTCTAAGGGGAGATGTCTGTGGAAAAATATGACCATAATTCAAAAATCGCGTAGCACGCTTGAAAGGATGTCGGATACCGGAATTATCGGATTATCGAATTCTCCCACAAATTTTTGAGGTATTGCAAAGATTATCAGTAGAGCGAATTCTAGATGACTCGTAGAACCGTCGGTACTTTGCAAATCTGCGATATCTGAAGAATTCGGTGAATATTTGAGATCTGAAAATTGTCGATGAGCATGCAGTTAGGATAGGACTCCGACATGCCCTCACGTACCGAACTGTAACATTGCATAGTTGTAGCTTTCATCTAATCACATGTGGGCGATGGAATCAAGGAAGAGAAAAGACAGGAATGGACAGCAAGATTTTGCAAGACAAAATGCATCTTCGTCTGAGGAAGATTAATACTTCACCTAGAGAAGTTGAATTCCTATTATAGGATTTTTAAGGACTGCAAGGAATCGTCGCGTATGCGATATGACTCCGATGGCCACGTTCACCAGCCAGACACTTTGGCTCGGCTACCAAGAACCGTGAGAAAATCCATGCACACGTGAGCGATTGCCCATCCTCGAAAAATGCATGCACAAGCGAGCCGATTCCTATACTCCCGGCGGCGAGCCCAAGAATTGAACACATCTGCTTTCAACCCTCGCGTACGCGAAAACCGGTACAATCTTGACAGGAGGAGATCTTCACGCATGCCAAGAGGCGCATGGACTCCAGTACGCGGGCCCCAAGACCGCCCCAGTCACCATAATTCGTTACGTCCGCAAGAAGGTTGTCGCGAGTATTTCGAATCTCACGTGCGCGAGGCAGCCAAGTCCCAAGAGCTAATTTTGAGAAATAGCATGCACACGTAAGACATTCCCTATACTTGGAAGAAGACTGCAAACGCAGACCGATTTCCATACTCCCAAGAGCGAGCTCCGAAACACACCTGATTTCCCGAGAATTCTTGCGTACGAGAGCCAATCGTTTCCCTTGCGTACGCGAGCGCCAGTTCGGTCCCGACAGGACAGAATCTCCGAGCAAGCGGAGAAACATCCAGACTCACGCAGCGGGCCTCAAATCGTTTCCCGTCACCGAGATTCGTCACGTATGCGAGACGATTCCGATACTCGCATACGCAAGAGAATGTGAAAAATCGCCCGCGCGAGCGGATTCTGGAGCTCACGTACACCAGCTAACTCCATTGCTTGCATTCTAGAAACCCCGGCTATCCCTCGCTTTGGAGAAATCTTCGCGATTGCCAGACCATTTTCCATACTCGCGTACATGACCACCGATCCTGTTCGACAAGAGCAATTCTCCGCGCAAGCGGAGAGGGGCCCGGCAATGCGTACGCGAGCCACGAGTCCGCCTGGGCCGCGGAAACACGTTGCGTACGAGGCAGGATTCAGGATCTCGCGTGCACGCGTCGATCTCGGAGCTCGCATACGCGAGCGAATTCGAATCCTTGCACACGTGAACACACGGCTATTCTCCGCTTGGAGAAGATCTTCACGTGCGCCAGACGATCGTCATACTCCCTCATAGCCCCCAGTTGACCTCCTTCCTCGGAATTTGTCGCGAACGCGAAAGAATGCTGATACTTGCGTACGCGAGAGGGTTCCGAAGCTCGCGTGCGACGAACCAATCCTGTAGCTTCCGGATGCGGGCGCTTTCCCGTTCTCGCATACACAAACTCTCGAGTATATCTCGCTACAAAGAAATCCTCGCGTGCGCGAGATCATCATCTTACTCGCGTAGGGGAGCCCCCGGTCCGTTTCCGTCCTCGAAATCGGTCGCGTACGCGAGAGGGTACCGATACTCGCGTACGCAAGAGGATACGGATACTCGCGTACGCGAGAGGATACCGATACTCGCGTACGCGAGAGGATACCGATACTTGCGTACTCGAGAGGATTCTGGAGCTCACTTGCGCAAGCGATTTCCCAATCATGCATACACAAACTCTCGAGTATACTTCGTCTCGAGGAAATCCTCGCGTGCGCGGATTCCATTCTATACTCGCGTACGCGAGCCTCCAGTCTGCTCCCGTCCTTGGGATCTGTCACGTACACGAGAGGATCCCGGAGCCCGCGATTCCATGTATTGCATACATAAATTATCGGGTAGATGTGGCTTCAAGGGAATATTCGCGTGCGCGGAATTATTCCCATACTTGCGTACGCGAGCCCCCAGTACGTGCCTGTCCACGGGCTCTGTCACGTACGCGAGAGGATCCTGCAGCTCGCGTGCGCGACTGATTTCCCCATTTCGCGTACAGAAACTCTCGAGTACACCTTGCTCCGACGCAATTAGCGCGTCCGTGGATTCATTTCGGAACACGCATGTGCGAGCCGATTCCCCATTTTCGCGTACACGAACCCTCGAGTATAACTGGCATCAAGGGAATCCTCGCGCGCGCCAGATCATTTCCATAATCGCGTTTGTGAGCCCCCAGTACGTGCCTAACAACGGAATCTGTCACGTACGCGAGAGGATAGCGATACTCACGTACGTGTGAGGATTCCAAGGCTCGCGTGCGCGAGCGTTTTCCCAATCTTGCTCACACAAACTCTTGAGTACACCTCGCTCAGACGGAGTCCTCACGTGCGTGAATTTATTCCGATACTTGCGTACTCGAGCGCTTAGTTCGCCTTCTTCTTCGGAATCTGTCGCGTACGCCAGAGAATACCGATACTCGCGTACGCAAGGGGATTCTAGAGCTCGCGTGCGCTAGTGATTTCCCAATCTTGCTCACACAAAATCTCGAGTACACCTCGCTCCGAGAGAATCTTCGCGTGCGAGAATTTTGATCTATACTCGCATAGGCGGGCCCCCAGTCATCTCCCGTCCTTGGAATCTGTCGCGTACACGAGACGATACCGTTACTCGCTTACGCGAGAGGATTCGGAAGCTCCCGTCTCATGCGATTCCATGTCTTGCATACATGAACTCTCGAGTATATGTGGCTTCAAGGAAATCCTCGCGTGCGCGAGATTAATTGCACAATCGCGCACGCGAGCCCTCAGTACGTGGCACGTACAGAGTCCGTGGACTGGCAGTCCACGGACTCTGTCGCGCACGCGAGAGGATCCCGGAGCTCGCGTGCGTGAGGGATTCCCCAATCTTGCGTACATGGACTCTTGAGTATACCTCGCTCCGACGGTATCCTCGCGTGCGCGGATTCCGATTCATACTCGCGTGCGCGAGCCCCCAGTTGTCTCTCGTCCTTGGAATCGGTCGCGTACGCGAGACGATACGACTACTCGCGCACGCGAGAGGATTTCGAGGCTCGCGTCACGAGCAATCCCACGTCTTGTATACACGAACTCTCGAGTATACCTCGCTTCGACGGTATCCTCGCGTGCGCGGATTCCGATTCGTACTCGCGTACGCGAGTCCCCAGTCATCTCCCGTCCTTGGAATCGGTCGCGTACGCGAGACGATACGACTACTCGCGTACGCGAGAGGATTCCGGATTCTGCGTGCGCGCGCGAATTCCCAATCCCGCGTTCACAAACTCTCGAGTATACCTCGCTGCGACGAAATCCTCGCGTGCGCAAATTCATCCCTACACTTGCGTACGCGAGCCCCTAGTTCGCCTTCTTCCTCGGAATCTGTCGCGTTCGTAAGAGGAAACCGATACTCGTATACGCGAGAGTATCCCGAAGCTCGCGTCGCGAGCGATTCCATGTCTTGCATACATAAACTCTCGAGTATATCTGGCTTCGAAGGAATTCTCGCGTGCGGGAGATTGATTCCATACTCGCGTACGCGAGCGCCCAGTACATGCGTAACCCTGGAATCTATCGCGTACGCGAGAGGATACCAATACTCCCGTACGCGTGAGGATTCCAAAGGTCGCGTGCGCGAGCGCTCCCCTGATTGTGCGAACACAAACTCCTGAGCACACCTCGCTCCGACGGTATCCTTGCGTGCGTGAACTCCGATGTATACTTGCGAACCCGGGCCCCCAGTCATCTTCCGCCCTTGGAATCGGTCGCGTGCGCGAGAGGATACCGATGATCGCGCACGCGAGTGAATTCCGGAGCTCGCGTCGCGAGCGATCCCATGTCTTGCAGGCATAAACTCTCGAGTATATCTGGCTTCAATGAAATCCTCACGTGCGCAATTCTCAATTCTCGCGTACACCGACCCCCGTGTTTACCCCGTTCCAAGGGAATCCTCGCGTGCGCCAGATCATTCCCATACCCGCGTACGCGAGCCCCCAGTCCGCGTCCGTCATTGGAATCTGTCGCATACGCGAGAGGATGACGATACTCGCGTACTTGGCACGATTTTGAAGCTCGCGTGCGCGAGCGATTCATGTCTTGCACACATGAACTCTCGAGTATATCTGGCTTCAAGAGAATCCGCGCGTGCGCGAGATCATTTCCATATTCGAATACGCGAGCCCCCAGTACATGCCTTTCCACGGACTCTGTCGCGTTCGCGGAAGGATCCCGGTCCTCGCGAGAGTACGACTCTCGGGCACGATTTTACGAGCGCTCTCGGCTCGCGGCATTTGGCTGCTCCGGTCGCAACACTTAATTCTTTTACAATCTCTCTCGCAGTTACTAGTCGGCTCTTCCGACTTGGTACTATAGTATCCCTTCTTCAGAATCATCATTCGACAACGTGATTAGATTTTGGCGTCTTCGCATGAAACCAAAAAGGAAATCACACAATTTCCAATCCCTCCCATTTCCAATTTTCATACATTTCCAAATAGAACCTCCTTATTCTGCACTACTCTCTAAATTTCTTCGACTGACTTAGCCCAAAAATCAGTCGATGATTCAGAGAGTAGGTCAAATCTATCACTGGAGAAATTTGCAAAAATTTTTCTCAGACTATTTTCCACGCTCCATCGATCAATTATCTCGGAATTTTGATTCTACTCAATCTAAGCCTCCTTTCTTGTCATTTTTGCCTTCCGATCTCATCGGATTCTGTTTCGACCATATTGCTTGATATTCAATGGTGTCCCACGGGATTATAAAGATCCTCATGGGATCCCATGTCACTTCTATTTATCAAATCTCTTGCACCTCATGTTATTCCGTCTCACCCCGTGAGGGCTCCATGAAATTTGAGAGTCCATCTGAAACCTGACACTGTCAACGTTTCGCTTTTTCTTTATTTCGCAAGGCTTGTATCTCCGAAATGATGCGTCTCAGAGAAAAATGCAAGAAGAAATCATTTGCTCAAAATACGCCATATCACCCAAAAAAAGTAAGTTCTTCATCGAAAAAGTCCAACTTTAACAATTTTGGGTTGAAAAAAATTCGCACCAGAATCCCACCTGGCAACATGCGTCACTACAATCAGAAGGACCTTGCGGAGGAGTTCCCGCGAACAAATTCAATAGGAATATGCTTCTGAACAGTGGCTGTGATCCTACTTGTAGTCGAAGTTATAATGGGGCATGAGAGATTTGATCCAAAATCTAACTTCATTCTATCTGTATCTCAAAACTGACGCATTTTTCAAGGAGATATTCTGGAATAATCTTTGTAGATCTTTCCAGGACCCACAAAGTTATCCAACATATTTTCCCGCAAAATGAAGATTTTCCAAATTATAATTGAGAAATTGAGAACTTAGTTGAAAATGACATCTGGTTTTCTCTGTTTCCCAAAATTGATGCGTTTTTCGAGGAAGTACTCTGAAACCTTTCTCGTAGATCTACAAGACTGACTCGTTTCGTTCCCTCAAAAAAGCTGTATTTTTCGATCATTCATAACGGAAGAATCGAGAAACTATCTTGAGAAACCAAAGTTAGCCACCTTCTCCAATCTAGTGGGTCTTTTCGGGATAGTTGCGGTGATATTAGCTTTTCATTTCGCTTTTCATTGAACTATTATACAAGTCCATTCGGTCAATCTCAACTCTTACAATAACTGTTTGAGTGCAGCCTGCTGGCAAGAGGCTGCCTTCCGAGGTGGGAAAATAGCTCAAAAGTTGTGTTCTGGACTAAAATCACCATAACTTGGCTCCCAGACGTCCAAATAAGACTTTTCTCGGCTAATACTGAATCCTCCCCCATTGACTAACAAGGAGAGAATCTGGTCTGCGGGTCATGGTTTTGGCTGGAACATTGGGAATATTCTACTTTTGTTGCAAAATTATTATATGAATGATTCTGCCGAAAATGGGATTTTTTGGGACCAAAACGGGTGTAATTTGGGCCAAACAATAATTTCAACTCCAAATGAGTTCCGGGTGGTTAATCGAGTTAATTCTGACATGTTTAGGCATCAGAAACAAGTATCCAGAGTTACGTAGGCCGGTAAAGTTCAGGAAAACCTATGGCATGTTTTCAGGGTCAGAGAGGGGGGCGGAATTGACAGACCGGGGAACCCTGGTGAACTTTTGTCCCTCGTCGGCGGAGCTGCCGCAGTCATCATGTTTTGGCAAGGACTTTCCAGAAAATCCGTGATTCAACCAACGGATGTATCCGTCTGTAAATCGAGTCGCAACTCGCTATTCCTTCAACTAATCTTAGATGTATGGAGAGTTGGAAGAATAGCGACTCGCGACATCGCAACTCGATATACCTCCACAATGGTATCGAGCGATGATGTGCGGATACTGAGAAATGATGAGAGACCCGTAAATCAAGCGGTGTTCTAGTTTGCTTCCTTTATTCTTTTCGTTCCTCGCTTCGTTCTCATCTCTCGCCCATCTCAACGATAGAACTTGATCCATAACATGCAAGCTGATAAGAGAAGTGAGAGGAGATTCAAAAATATATAACTCGTTCTTCAGGCTTTGATGCCACTGATTTGTTATCAATCATTCCATTTCTCAAATATTAATAGTCAAAGGAACCGGTTATTGAGATACCTCGTTCCTTCTTGTCGTCGGGTGCGCATTTACAGTAAAGTATTTCCTCCATTTTCTTTTATTCTCAAGCATACATCATCGAAGATTTAGATCAGGATTGAGATCCAAGAAGTTATTGCCGGAAATGGGGCCATCATGTCAGTTCCGCACACTGTGACATTTGCTTTTTCGGGCGAATATCTGCGGTAAAAATCGCGCTATGCATTCAAAATTTTTTTGATCTAAACTACCTGAAAGATCATGGTATCCGGGTGTCAAATTCCATAGCTGCCGATGCAAAAAGTCACCGTTTGATCCGCAGGAAAAGGGTATATATTTCGTGCCGGACTTTTGCTTGAAAATCTATTACCCCCATTCTCCTCAATGAAAAGTAACTTTCCTTATCTCATACCTTTCCATATTAATTTTCCCAAATAGCTAACGACAGAACAGAACTTTTCTATGCACCAAGGTATTGGAAACAACTGATGTGCGACCGTGGGAGAGCGCCAACTTGTGAGAAACACGTTTTGTCAAGCTCGTCGGTCAGTTCCGTACCTTATTGGCGCGACCACTAGGCGCACGGCTCCGAAGATCCTGCTCGACTTTTTTCTCAAGTATTCGGTGATCATATGGAATCCTCAGAGTTTTGAGGCTGTAGCTCGAGCAGCATGTCTGTGAGGTCGATTTTAGTGGCTTAATGGCAGTTCCATATCCTGTGACCTTTGATTCTCAAAAAATTCGGATTTCGCGTTGCGCGTCATAAGCGCGGCTCTTGGCCCGGCTCTCGGAAGACGAGTAGTGATTTTCAGTATGATGTTCAGGCCACGAGAGTGAGGAATGCTTCGTAAGGATAACACTGCAGAGCCCTAACGAAATAGATATTGCAGTGAAGTTTGTGAATCAATCAATGACTCGAAACTGCTCTGAACAGGAAAAATCGTTGCTCGACCTCGTTGAGTATCTCGTCGATACAACAAGGTTCAAATGCCTACTCTCCACAATACCATCAGGTATGAACTGAATATTGAATAACGAGTAATGAGTACTTCCACTCTATTAAATAAAAATCATGGTGTGATCCGATTGAGAGGGATATTCCGAGCAAAGAATAGGAAAGACAAAATGAGCTCAAAATCGAGATGCACACAAGTTTAATCTCGTGTCCAATCTAAACTATTGACCGGTGGTGTTCATGCTGGGAGTATTTGAGCGGTATTCTTCTCGTAGAATCGCAATTACTCCGAGGCATCCAGATTCGACGCCCCTTAGCTCGTTTTGCAGCTTCGTTTCTCACTCTTCAAGACAATTTGAATCAGATTGACATATTCTCGATTGACATAAAAACGGGTGATCCGTCACGGGCGGAAACGGCGCTCACTAGCTCAGATAGTAGGCGCTCGTATTTAATGCAAATGAAAACTCGGCCGACGACACGCAAGTTCACGGCCGCGGATAGCGATACAACTCGTAGATTTTGCTGCTCTGTCAGCTCACGTTCTGTACCTGAAATTTAAAAAATGGGAATGGGAGAATCCACAAAGAGTGAGCCTTGGAAGACAAAAAAGAAAATGATCCCATACCCTTGTCTGCGGCTTGAATTATCGCGGAGGAGCTCATTCCCGGGTATGAAGTGGTATTCGCAGCTCGCCAAGTCAACTGCTCACAGATTCACACGCTTCGCCGAACATGTGGATGCATGACCCAAGTGAGCGATGACAGCAGTGCGTCGGCTGCACAGTCACGCGTGTGCACGGCCGACACGTGGTTGGCTCAGTAAGTTCGGTTGTACGGTCATCGTTGTGACAAAATGTGCCTTCAGCAGTGATTCGTGGGTGCCGTGAGTGATCTTCGTGATGAAGAGCAGTGGCAGTGGTCTCGCGCGAATGGGTTACGTGCTGCATGCACCCATAACCCGCTTGGTCGGTGGCTGTATTGATGGAGAAATTGAAGAGGCAAGGTGCGAGTGCCGTCTCGACGGAGCCAGTGGGCCACGAGTGGACCCGGAGCCTTGCCCGACACGTGAGTATCTTTCATCGTCCCCGCGAATAACGCCAGTACCGCCGAAAACACGGGTGGGCGCGTCGGCAGGCTGCTCGAGCTACACCAGGTCTCATCCTCCCCCCTCCCGCCGCGCGACCCGTATTCTTAAAAGCGGAGGTTGCTGCCCCGAGCTCGCAGGCGAGGCCTACAGCCTCTCACCCACGCTAATGCGGAAACGATGACCCTCGACCGCTCTTAAATCTTCTGGAGCCGAGGCACGCCCGTTTTGATAGCCCCGGCCTCCCCACGAGATCCCGGAGCACGCCTAAGCGTAGCAAACGCGGCCACATTCGGGTGCCGAACGGGAGATCGAGGCGCACGTTTATGGAGGCTTGCATAGCCAATCCGTCCGGAGATCAAATGTGTAAATAATCAAGGTTATGAGTACGGCGTATCGCTGAAACGATACACTCGATACGCTAAAACGAAACGCGCGATACGCAAAACGATACGTTCGATACGCCAAAACGATACGTTTGATACGTCGAAATAGCTAGTTTCCAAACTGCTCCCAGATAAATTTGGAATTATAAAAAAATTCTTCCTCTACCAATTCGGAATATTTGAAGTCCCAGCTACAGCCCGGTTCCCGGTCGATCAGTGCTTTTGGTAAACAGTATATATATATATATATATGTGTGCTTATTGCTCGATTCTAACGCTTGTGAAGTATTCGAATATTTCTAAGCTTTGACACCGTGGCAGTAGCATGCTCATCGAGCAATTCGTGATTGAAGTGCAGCAGATATCAACAAAGGATCCCCAAGAGATCGATTGCACGCATGCAAGGTGTGATCGATCTCAGCAGCAGAAAGCGAAAGTCATTCGCCGAGGGTTTCGCCGAACCGGCGTCTCGTCGTTGCATCGGCAAGAGGAAGCTGCCGATCGTTCGCTCACGAAACTATAATAGAGGAAACTATGTTTCAGACCTCGCAGATGATCCGCTGATCTTCCTCTCGGGATTTGTACATGATTCAACTCGATATGTTGATCTTACATCAAACGAGGGTGATGCATCTAACAACACGATATCCAGCTGTACCTCAAGAACAGTCTGGCAGGGGAACGAAGATGTACATCAGTTTATATGGATTCAGACAACCATTAGACTCCAAATTCCTCAATAGATGATCATTCGGTATTATACGATAGTTCTCCGATGTTATCAGAAACATTTCATGCACGACTTCCCGAGTGATATGACGTACGTAACAAATCCTTCGTTGAGAAATCATTTTTGCATAGAAACATTTGAATTCCTCGGTCCTGGAGGTATAGTACGCGATTCTTCTCTCAATGAGAGAAAGAGAAAAAATCCCAACTTCTCCTGCTGGTATAAGATCAGTATTCCAGTCGAATCTTCCGAGATATTTTCACGCTTCAGAGGCGATGGATAAGGTACTTAAACGGTTCTTCACATTCTCCTCCAATTCTGTGCCTTCATTCGAAAAAACGACCAGGGGCAAACTCGTCCATTCTGTTGGATGTTCCATATACATGGATTCACCTTCCCTTTTTGGGCTCCAGTTGTCTAGAATACGTTAAAAACCTGGTTCTTCTAGGAGACGGGGAGCGATCTACGCGTATGAAGATAGGACGAAATAAAAGTCCAGAATGGAACAAACATTTCATGTTTCTTTCATTGTTCTGCTAAACTGAGCCATGAGTTATCATCCACTCAAGCTCAAATTTCACGAACTTTTGGAAATAGATGTGGTTTTTTGGTACCAGCGCATCATTTCCCATCCACCAAAAGTGACGAGGAAGTCGTATTTTTGACTCAAGCACAATATCCCGTGTCAGCCATAACTAAGAATGTAGAAGATGTTGAGGTAGAAGCAAAAAAGTATGTTACACATGTTCTTTGGATGGGGTGGTCTTTAACCTATAATGAGCAGCTGAGTTAGTTCCATGGAGAAAAAATTTCCGTGCATACTCAGACCCCCAAAACACGTTATCTAATGCATGTTCAGGACAAGAATATTCGGAGCGGATTTGGCCTCATTTGTAACAGTTCTTTCTGCAGAATTTATTCTTGGACTATTCCATGACCCTCCGTCGATTGGATATCCCAGAATCCCGAATCTACCCACCGCCTCGCCCCTTTTGCCTTTTTTGTCCTTTCTGCCCTCTTCTCGAATCTGTCATTCTAGAATCCTACCGGGATTATCCTTGCAATATCCCATTAGTCTCTGTCAATTTCATCTTCCACAATTCCGATTCCGCCCATTTCCAGTCTGCTTTATGCCCTATCCCTCCTATTTGCCCTCTTGTTGGATAGACCATCCTGATATTTTGCAAAAATTATTCGTCACTTATCTCACTACTCTGAGTCTTTTAAATATTCTGGAATTCCAATCCTCTCCATTGCAAAGCCCTTCTGAGATTCTCACAGGCATAGATTTTGAAGATGATCACTTCCTCATACTTGTACCACACCACTGGATTTTTGGTTTCTGAGAAGACAGAACCTTCTAATGTCCTTTGTTTTCAGTGTACCCTGAACCCTAACTTTCCCATCCTCCACTGGTTATTAATATCATCTGCTACATCAATTTCACATTTCTATACCCTCTTTGAGATTGTTTGGTGTCATGCCATCTCATCAATCAAAAAATTTGGTTTTCGATTCCCTTTTGTAAAAAGATACTGCCAATCTCTCCTAGCAGCATATCCTCTCTGGATATCAATTTTTTGATAATACATGTATTATTGGAGAGAGAATGGAGAGTTCCCACGAAAACTCTCCATTCTTTATTCTTTCATTCAGAAGCAGAACTTTCCTTCTCCAGTTAATATTCGTCGTTTACATTCGCTTCTAACTTGTTAGACTGCTTCAAGAACCCATAATGAGGTAGAGTCACTAGAATACCACAACTATGGTAGGTGAGGAACGCGGGTTCTAGCCCACCTGTGTGTTACTCCATCATCAAAGTAGCACAGCGCTGTGCTTTTCTCATAACGGAGCAGCCCAAGGATCTGTGTGCCAGAACCCGCCTCTACTTTTTTGAGAAACTCTAGCACCCGTGTTACGACAGTAACACAGATGCGCTCCCTTCGGAGCCGAGATCCTGCGATCCCGCGGCCCGCAATCCCGCTACCCGGACCCCGCAGCCCGCAATCTCGCTACGCGCCACCCGCGATGGGTGGGTGGGTGGATGGGTGTGTGTGTGGGTGGATGGGTGTGTGTGTGTGGGTGGATGGGTGTGTGTGTGGGTGGATGGGTGTGTGTGTGTGTGTGTGTGTGTGTGTGTGAAGAAAGAGAGAGAGAGAGAGAGAAAGGAAGAGAGAGAGAGAGAGCACCCGCTGCGTGTTACGAGAGTAACAAAAATGCGCTCTCTTCGCGGGCGATATCGCGCAATCCCGCGATCTTCCTCCAATCCCGCTACCCGCCGCGCGGAGCAGCATTCCTTCGCTCCTTCTCTCTCTCTAAGACCCCCTGCGATGTATGGCGCCACCTCTGCTCATGCAGATGATGCAGCGGCTCATCTTTTGCATGATTTTTCGCAAATTAACGGTGTGTCACACACCACTGCTCGTCGTCGTCGCGGCGGCTCGCAGATAGAATAGATGTTCACGCGATTGGACGGCCGGAATGGTACAGCCACCGCTAACGGACGCGCAGCTCCTCGACGCCGCCCGCATGCCCTCCGAGTTGGACCCGGCGGTCTTGGAGACGATGGCCATCTTTCTCCCGGCTTTGACTCATGGCTGGCGGGCCCGGGCGGCAAACACCCCCCACGCTTTCTTGCATCTCGGTCGCGCGATGCTGGCATGCTACCAGTGCAGCCGCTCGTACTCACGGGTGGCTCTGCTCGCCGAGAGTGGTGTTGGCGCCGTCAGCGGGGCGAAATGTACAGCCGTGCGGCCCAGACGATGCAAACAAACACGAGCCAAATCACGCGACTGGTGTTTCTCTCTCGAGGATAAGCGCACAGTTAGGTCGGAAAATGTCGCGCACACGCAAGCGGCATCCGCACTGCTACATGTCTCACGCGGAGACTCCTCGAGTGGCAAGCGCCGCGGATGATGGCAAGCCCACGCGTGTGCAGGCGAGAGGTTAGAAAACCATAGCGCGCACATGAGCCAATTCTCGTACCAGTTTCGAGTGACCTCGTTACTATTACGAGGATGAATGTCAGGTGCGCGGTATGCAAGAATGAATTCTTCCGCACGTTACACAATTTTGCTCTGAGAGAGGCGGTTTTTTTTGTGCTGCTGGCTCCGGGTAAACACTACTTGCTGTTCCTTGCTTGTCACTCCCGGGGACGTCTGCTGATTGCTGAATGCGGGTTCCTGGCGCTGCTGCCTTCGGAGCTCGAGAGTCTTAGGTGCACTGGGCAGCAGACACTTCTAGCTGTAGAGGTTGACGGCCACGCGCGCGCACCTGCGCACCAGCCGAATAGCGCGTACACCCGTCGCGCAGATTTGCGCACCAGCACGGCAGCTCGCGTAGACGTCGCCGTCGTCGCTCGCACTAGCTCTCGCTATGGCGAATGCTGCTGCCACTGTTTCTGCTCACATGTTCGCATTTCTACTGTCGCGCGCGCGGGAATGCGCATATATACACCAATTTCACTTGTTTCGCCGGTCCAATTGGCATCAAGCTCTCGGGTCTCCCTCTCCTCCGCTCTCGACCGCGTTGACAAGGGCGACGGGTGTCGAGTTCTCCCTTCCGGGAATTTGATTGATCGCTGATTGGATTTTCATAATTATCGAAAATCCTCCACTATTGACGGCGTTGCCAAGGGTGACGGTTGCCGAGTTTTCCCTCCCGAAGGTTTTGATTGATCGCTGATTGGATCTCCATAAATATCAAGAATCCTATGAGATGGATCGATATTCGGCGATCGGCATACTCAGCAGCGATGTATCCTTTGCGATACATCTCCCGAGACCTCGGTGACGAGCGGCAAATCTTCCGGGATTCGAAGGATTCATCTCCCGAGGATTCTGATATCATCTACAACCAAGCCAATGAAGTACGAGACGACGAACTTCAGCAAATAGCTGCGGATATGGAGCGCCGCTTCAGGGAACAAGAAGAGAGGAGACGCCAGCTGGAGATGATTGCGGCAGCCATCCATACCAGACCGCTGCAACCTCTTCGAACTGAACATCAGAGGATCGACTCGAGCAGTGAAGAAGATAATCCTGTTCCATCAGAGAAGAGAAAGGACATTAAGGAGATGAAGAAGAAGCAGCAGAGGAAGAGACGACCCCAACTGATTAGTAGCAGCGACGGAGAGTGAAAAACTCCATTCCCAATCAATCGGCCCTTTCCAGGGCCACCATAATTTTC
This sequence comes from Eretmocerus eremicus, assembly GCA_030522705.1. Classification (NCBI taxonomy): domain Eukaryota; kingdom Metazoa; phylum Arthropoda; class Insecta; order Hymenoptera; family Aphelinidae; genus Eretmocerus; species Eretmocerus eremicus. The sequence goes on along the minus strand of JAPYYZ010000259.1, from coordinate 2,119 downwards.
ATAACGTAGACAGCTTTTCTTGAGAATTGGAACTATGTCAATCAAATAGCTTCCACGGTTAATACTATGACCCAAATCAATACTTTTCGAAAAGTTCCAGTATGAACACGAGAGTCGAGCGAAGTTGAGCCACACTAATAAGATTTGAGCTTGAATTTGATTGGTGCGGCTTAACTTCGCTTGATACTTGAATATATATGTGAGGAGTATTTGGAGAGTATTGAAGAATCGTGAAACCGTAAAAATAATATTTGTTCCGAATGTTCAAACAGCACATACTCTATCGAGAGCATGTATCTCTTGCCTGAAGAATATGCTCACTCCTGATTGGTTTGCTGCAGCTCACTTCTCGACAACTTCAATGTTGCCATGGCAACACGTGCAAAGACAGACGGATTTGTGCGTGGCAGTGCCGAGCCTATCACAAGCGAGCCCAACCGTTGCCATAGCAACTTGTTGAACTTCACAATTCCATGATGTACAGCTACACCGAACCAATGGTAGTCAAGCTGAACTTTCATAGGCGCACTACAACCGAATACCTTATGGAACTCTTCTTTTTTCTTTCTCTATGACAAATGGTAGTTCTTAACGTTTCAATTCAAGACAATGTATTGAACTTCACAAATCTATGATATACAACTACGCCGAACGAATGAAAGTCAAGCTGAACTCTCATAGGCGCGATGTAATTGAATATCTGATGAAAATTTTCGCTATTCTCCTTTCTATGACAACAGCAGTTCTCCACGTTTCAATTCAATTGTGGCTCTGAAAAGGGCCGATTGGATTTTTTCTCTACGATCTTCCTCAGTCTTTCCTCTCCTTCGTTACTTCATGCTCTCACCACACGTTGCTTCGCAATCTCCTCTCATCCAAACAACGACGCTTGGAAAATTGGAGTTTGCGAGGACATTCAGGATATCCCAAACTGCTGTTGCTGCTGGTGTCCTCGTCGCTGCTATTATCACTGCTGCTGGGACTTACCGTCCTCGCTCTCTTTTGTCTTCGTGGCGAGTTTGGCAGCTCAGGTGAGGGAACAGAAGATCGGGTCATGTATCCGTCTTCGTGTTTGGATGGAATGTACTTCAGTACTTGATAATGACGGACATTTTATTTGGCCATAGTTCAGGATTCAGAATCCGACGTTTCGAGTGTGTTTTCTAGGGTACACTCCTCATCTGGGAACAATTGAAAACATAGAAGCATGTAAGCAAACAGGTATACAATACTCTGTGGAGGTTGCAATTATCGCATCAACGTTCTACAATTATATGTGGGACACTCACCAGGGAACTGAAATTGATTTACATGGCACAATTGACGAGTATAGATATCATGGTTGCATTGTGACCAGAGAACATTCTTTACCTGTGAAAATTATTGTTTGAGCAAAGGTTTCTCAGATCAGCGGTCAAGTTTGACGAACAATCTAACAATAGAAACATAAAGATTACCTGTTCCAAGGATTTTTTCAGGCATTGAGGTATGTGGCGTGAACTAAGCTCTGGGTATTTTTCCCGGGCTTGTTCATTTGTCAATTATAAAGTTTTAGGTGTCTGCTAGATGTTGTTATGGTCGACATATTGATAGAGTCAATATGCGGAAGAGACTACAGTCATGCGAAAGAGAGGATAACTAAGGAGCTGGGAGGGGGAAAAAAGGAGTAGAGGGAAATGAGTGTGGGTACCGATGTGATTACTATACAACCTGAAAGCTTAAGCTGGTCTTGAGTTGCGTAAATTGTACGAATGTGTGTGTGTGTGAGATTGTCGTGTCGTCTCTACCCTATTGTTCGTTGGGACCTTTTTCTTTTTCATAGGTGAACTTTTTTCAAGATGTCGTCTAATCGTGTTGATGCTGTTTTTATACGAGTTTTTCAAAAATTGGGTGTCTTCCACTCTGTTCATATTGTTCTTAAAAAAATGGATATTGAGCATCTCTGAAAATTCACGTGCTTTCTTGTTTTTTTCCGTATCAACTATAGAAATGTGATCGAAGTCCATCTCATGATTGAATTTAGCTGTGTGTTCGGCAATTGTTGATCGGGGATCGCATTTCCTTACAGCTAGCATGTGTTCATATCTCCGAGAGGCTAGTTTTCTCTTTGTTTGTCCTA
>JAPYYZ010000258.1:0-27729 GCA_030522705.1 Eretmocerus eremicus | reverse complement strand
AGAATTTTCTCTCAAATTGCACCTTATTCTGCTGAGTTTGCTCCAATTTGCCATACCTTTTGTTTAGGGGGTCAAAAAAAATGCATGAGGCCAATTATATTGCAACTTCTGCATTTCCTAAATCCTCTGCAAATTAGACTGATTCGTCAAGTAGAAGCTGTGTATAAATTACATGAATATGATCAATCCTCAGGAAACTTCGTAATTTCTTGTCCAGGCTTGGTGGGACAAGTACGACCCAAGAACGATCCGGCGGAGTCATTTTTATCGTATATGGACGATTCTTAAAAAGTATATTCGTTACGTTAAAGGTTCAATGAAGTATTAAAAAGTTATGACGTGAAAAAGGGTCAAATTTCAGTTCCGTGGCATGTCCAAACCTCTATTTTCCGCGGTCCACGTTTCAAAGTGCTGTACTCTTCAGCTCATGGGTGTCACTCATTATCAAATCAAGGTGCTAAAACCCGTCACTTTGGGACCGAAAAACCATCGTTTAGTAAATCTCATTGGGCTAGGCATTTCGTCCGTGAAAATTTGTTTCCAATTTTTCAAACTGCGGTATCGCCACGTAATCACCTGCATTAGTTACAAATCGATCCGGACTAATTCACTCTCAAAGCTGAGGGTCCAAAGAATTTTTCCACGCACTGGATATTCCAGAATGATCGACACGTGATTTTGGCCGCGCCGAAGTGCGTTCGAGACGTCGATGTTCAAGAAATTTGGTCAATTCAACGACAACGTTTTCGGAAGAATCGGGTAGGGATACGAGGAATTCCCGCGGACATAACCCTACGATAAGTCGTTTGATCGCGAGATCGATTTTATCGCAAAATGTCAGTTCCGATTCAAAATCGTGACATTCTCAAAGTAATGATGGATTATAATCAAGTTTTAAGTAACGAACTACGCACGGACATCGACAATGGATTAGGTCGCTATTTTTCCTCGTTCATAATGTCAACACAATATTTGCAATCAATTTGTGGGATCTGTCCATTAATCCACCCTGGATATAATTCTACGTGGCTCAACTTATTCCAGTGGAAAAACCCACAGAATTAGCAATGGGGCAATTCTACTGGAGCCAATAGGACCTGAACCCTAACGAATTCACCAGAGCGATATTTTCATCTGCAAAGCACATTAATAAATATTTTTCGAGCAATGTTTCTCGCATAATATGCGCAGAGTCGATTCTTTGAATGATGAATAAGGCTTAACATTTGTAATGAGCTTTGTGTCACAGCTCGAGTGACTTGAAGAAAAAATATAGACCGAACACTATGAATAATCATCATTCATTTATCGTGATTTATTTGCACTAGATCAAATTAAAAAGAACCCATCAATAATATTGCTCTCCAATCTTAGCGAGAAGCTTTCAGGGAATCGACTTCCTTGTAATTCTTAGAGCACTCGTAAGGCCCATCCACATTGCAACCCTCGCATTTATTATTGAGGCACTCCAGGGCTACGTCACAATCACTAGAGTCAGAACAATTTCCATTAAGGCCCTGAAAGTGATACAATAAACATTATTGCTTGGCTCAAAACATTGAACATCTGCGAGGTACAACCGCACAGTTTTCCGTAACTTCACGGAACCCCGCATGTACTTCATTACAGAGAACGAGAGTAATTTGATGGTTGTATCTTTCACAAGTTTGAATGCTAAAAAGCCAGATATCGAAGTTTTTTCTTGCGGGAGGAATGGAAAATTACTACAAGTTATGATTGCATTGCCCTTACTAATGTACAATGAAAAATTAGTCATGAATCCATCTTCGAGTAGCAATCTTGACTTTTGAGAGACCATTGCTTTCATCGTAACTCTTCAAGATACCTCTGATATCGCGATTGATATGGATTGTTTACCTCTCCTTGCGAATGAATCCTAAAGATATGGTCGGCTGCTAGCAAGGATTTATGAATTAAAAAATTATCCAAGAGAGGCGAAGAGAATTCTCATGATTCAAGAAACATTCGCCCCGATTTTTTCACATTCAATAATGACCAAAAAGGTGCTCAATACGATTTATCAGAACTCCTCCCGAGGAGAAATGGACGAGGTAAGAGAAATGGATATATAGTTGAAATAGCATAATTATTGATCTTTTCGTGGAGACGGAAAATTTCTGAAATCCAGGACCGTGTAACGATGTGTTGCATTCTAGGCATCGAGAAATATTCACATTCATTCATCGATATTATCTCAAATTCAAACATTCAACCGATACGAACTGGCGAAAGACATATTTGGATTGGTATCAAAATCAACTCTCATGTTTGACGGAATGATTTTTTTTAGAAAAACGCAAGAAAAGTGCAGAATTGTGAGGGAGGTTATCAGCTTCTGGAATGGTAACTTGAGGCATTGTCAAAACACTGATGTTTCAACTGCCGCATGTGAAACTGATCTTTCAAAAAATTTGCAAGGTTTCACCTCTGGACAAATATATGATCCGCATCTGGGAGAGAATCGAGCTTGATGATCACATTTGTCGCAGTCAGCCATGGTGGGATCATTGTATTGACATTTTTGTGATGTACAATATTCAGCTGATGCTCTGAGGAAGAGATATCCAAAAGTCTTTTCACATATTTCGAAGAATAATATCGATGAAAATAGATACTTACAATCGTGACAGAATCAGCATAGCAACTATGTTGAGGATGAACATGTTTCCTTACAAGTGACAGTCTGATTCGTATTACTGACTTTAAAAATAGAATGAATCGATTATATTAGTTTTTGCAGAAATTCCAGGAAGAACCGAGCTTGGATTATCCTGCCTATAGCAGTATACTGGAATGGCTACTACTTTCTCTGCGTCTTTTAGATCTTCTACAAAAGAGATTAATTCATCAACCAGGATCTGACAAGATGAGGACCAGGAGTCCGGATCACCAATCTTCCCGAAAATTTTTTACGGACTCGTGCCACCTGAAATGTGAAGAATCTCAAGTATCTCCGTGAGACGGGCGTTCTATACAGAGATAGTTCCGGCAACTTTAGTATTATGCAAGTAGGCACAATTTCTTTGCATCGGCCGGTATGAGCAATTTCAAAGTTTCTGTCTGTATTCCCGAACAGTAGGCCTATTTGATGGAGATACCTAAGATTTTTCACTACCATTACAGATTCGAGTTTATTTCATGTCAGAGTCTCCATTGAAATGGAATCCTAATTTTGTTATGAAGGTTATCTTGAATCATCTCGTGACACAGAGTACCTAATCCAATGAGCATTACATGTATATAGTAATTATGATTGGATGTTTTAGAAAAAACATGATGCAACTAATGCTAACAAAATGAAACAAGATTCGGAATCAGTTTCGGAGAAACTCTGTGTTAGACATACCGTATACAGTATGAATTTGGATGCTTGTTGCGGCCGCTGACTACAGAAGAAACTGAGAAGGCTCAATTCATATACCAAATTCTTATCTCTTCATTCCGTTATTATGTAAATGGTTTCATTAAAATTTTTTAATGCAAGCATTTGAGATCCATTCCATGAATTCAACTAGCATTTCTTTCCCAAGAAAAACGATTTTTGATGTGGCTTTATTCTAATAATTCCCCAGCTGTGATCATTTGACATGGTTTTGGAACAAGTTTTCAAGAAATTTCGGTTTCTTTTGTTACAAGATGATGAGAGTTGTGAATTTATATTTAGGGAATGACTTTATCGTTTCTTCGAGCCACTTATCGCAGAGCTCAGACTGTCGATCACAGCTTGATAAAGGCTCAAGCTCCGACCTTCGGGGGTCCTCTTCTCATCTAGTGTCTGCAACCCGGACGGATTTTGATCGAACCCCACCCGGGGCGATTTTTTCATCTTTGTAAGTTTTCCCAAAAATTCAAACTCCTTCGGGTTGCAGCCACTAAATGAGAAGAGGACCCTCGAAGGTCGTAGCTTGAGCCTTTATCAAGCTGTGATCGACAGCCTGAGCTCTGCGTTAAGTGGCTCGAAAAAACGATAAACTTATTGCCTAAATTTGATTTCATCAATCGAGCGATGGAGTCCCAATATAGATAAGATCTATCTTATCGATATAAGTGAAATAGAGCTGTGAATTGTTTTGAATTAGTCGGGACGGAGTTGTCGCCATCGTATGGAAAAATATTCAATGTTGCCGGGCGCAAATCGCGTGACAATTTGTTTAAATCGAATTTGTTTAAACAAATTCAAAAAATTAACAATATTGACTTGAAACTGTTCTTGCTAGGTAGATTGGCCTATTTTAAACAAAAAAAATCTCTTGCTATTTTTCGCTAGAACGCATTGTTTTCGAGTTATGAGTCTTCAAAAGTTGGAAAAACGCGAATTTTGCCAATTTCAGCGTTGAATAAGAGCAATAACAAAGTGGAAAATCAATGTTGCCACCAGTCATAGTTGTTCATTAGGATGTCCTTTACAAGATCCAGCAACAAGTAGCGATGTTTCCGGTCCAAAACCCACTAATTTTCGAAGTTCTTGATGAGCAGTTTAGCGTGTATTCAGTGTAACTATATACATCGTCCAGACGCCTGTGCACGGTATACATAGGTATACCAAATATACGCTGAACTGCTCATCAAGAACTTCGAAAATTAGTGGGTTTTGGACCGGAAACATCGCTAGTTGCTGCTGGATCTTGTAGAAGACATCCTAATGAACAACTATGGACAGTGGCAACATTGATTTTCCACTTTGTTATTGCTCTTATTTAACGCTGAAAGTCGCAAAATTCGCGTTTTTCCAACTTTTGAAGGCTCATAACTCGAAAACAATGCGTTCTAGCGAAAAATAGCAAGAGATTTTTTTTGTTTAAAATAGATCAATCTACCTAGCAAGAACAGTTTCAAGTCAATATTGTTAATTTTTTGAATTTGTTTAAACAAATTCGATTTAAACAAATTGTCACGCGATTTGCACCCGGCAACATGGATTCTCGTGATCAGGAGGGATTCTCGTGATCAGGAGGGTCTTCCGAAGGGGATCCCGCAAAAAAATTGCATCTGAATATTTTTCCATACGATGGCGACAACTCCGTCCCGACTAAATAGTATCAAATTATCAGCTGGAGTGAATGAATACAAGCTCAGGACTTCATGCTCACTTACAAATGAGTCATTTATTCCAAATTCCTTGAAATCTATTCAAGTAGCTTATTCCGACTCTGAAAACGAGACAGAGCAATCCATTGAAGAATTCAAAAATGCAAATCACGATCTTCGCGAAAAGTTATCATACGTGAATAGAATTCGTTATTCATGTGAAGTCTTTCTCCGATTCGTTTCCTAGTTCATAATCTGTTCCACTTGGATAGGACGTCAGGGAGCGCGTATACAATCATTCAAATTTTTTGATTGAGCGTGGATCCCCAGGTGAAAAACAAATAACTTGTGAATGACTTGTGTATAGCTTGTGAATAGCTTGTTTCTGGACAGAAATGGGCAGTGCTTGGCAAGTCATTGACAAGCTATTCACAAGTTATTATTTTTTTTTTTCATGCGTAAAAGTTGGCGGTTTGCAGGTTTTATTTGATTGAAGTTGCAGAATCTCTTCCACCCTGCGCAAAATGATCGCGAGGGCGGATGAATGCGGAATTTAGTTCACAAAAACCATCGGCCGCTGTTCGAAGGTTTATCGCAGTATTTTCTGAGGCCACGTGCCGTTGAGCACAAAGATTTTGACGATCAATGAGATGAATGGCGCACGAGTAACTCAAGACATACGTCTGCGGGGTTTTTAACCCCAATAGCGAATTTTCATCTCCAGCATAACCAATCAATGTGGAAGGTCGGTGATTAGAGCTACTCATACGAAGGATTGTTCCAGAATTCGTTGAATAATGGATAACTTCAACATCTTGCGTGACTTGAAGAGAGAATGAGAGCGAAGCAATTAGAATAGCAATCCTCTTTCATTTATTCAATTTATTGCTTCATTCATCCTGATATACTCAGTTAAGACTGAATTAGGAAGATTGAATTAGGAGTGTCGTTTTGCGTTACTAGGAGATAGTACTAGTCATTAAAGTAATTTTTTATGTCTCCGCACATATCTCAATCCTGTTGCCCGGTATATCCTGAAGAGCACTCATATTTAGTCAAAGAGCAACCCGTGCATTGCTCGTTTAGGCACTCCAGACCAACTTCGCAATCATCGTTACTAGAACACTCTCCATCTGGGCCCTGAAAATGATAAGGCTAACATCACTGCGTGCATAGGATATATCGCACAGATGCGTACAGCAGTCACGTAGATTCACTCAACTATGCGTTATGTCGCAAGTTCTTCATCATATGTGATGAGAATAGGATCTTGATCGAGTTATTCACAGTTTTTCACGCAAAATGAATGAGTTTTCTTACGATGATGGGGTTGGAGAAAGCTACGGAATGTGCTTGCATTTTGTTCACGTTAATCTATTAGCTGTCTATCTTCCGAGTCGCATCATTGAATCACAGTTTTGATGTTAAAAGTCCATTGCTTTCATCACAACGCTTTGAATGTCTGCTATCGGCATTGTCGAATTTTGGAATTTCTCTCAGAATTTTCATGATATCACCAAGATAGAAAACAACACCGATTACACAGATGATTTATAGAATGGGCGTTACTCTTTAGATTGGATCTCAATATCTCAAAAATTCATCGAAAAATTAGAAAACTTGATAATTTCGGTGGTATCCAATAGAGATAGGACTCCGATATGTCCTTAACACTGCTCTGGCACATCGACTAATATGAATTTTTCATCTTCCCTTGTGGATGAATCATGAAGATACGTCGGTTACTGGGGGATTTGTAAAATTCAAAGAGAACGCAGAATGAATTCTCATGATTCGAGAAATGTCCGCCACCATTAGGTCGACTTTGACGTTGGCTACAGTGTTTCTCAATTCGATGTATCGATGCTCTATACGAATGGAGATTGGTGACTTGAGAAGAAACTGAATATAACTCAGCGGAATCATTGATCGCCTCGTGGTGACGGAAATTTTCTCGGATCCTGAAGCATCAAAGTAGATTTTAAACTATCTATTCATCAATATGCAAATTTTCAAACGTTCATTCGGTACACACTGGCAGGAGGCATCTTTGGATTGGTATCGGAATCAACTGTTCAGCTTTGTAATGCTTGACGGAATGATATACCCAAAATATGCAAAGTGACAGAATCGCGAAGGGGGTTCTGTTGACAGCTGAAATGATAATCCAAGACACTACCAAAACATTGATATTCCAACTGCGACATGCACTGATTTTCTAAAAATTCTGCTAAGGCTCACCTTGGGACAAACATATGACTGACATTCCAGACTATAGTGGAATTGATATTCACAATCATCGCATCTTTTCTCACAATTGAAAGGCCTTATTTGGCAACGCCGCAACGTACACATTTCGGCTGGTGCTCTCAGAAAGAGATATTCAGATATCTATTCAGATGTTTCGGAAACTGATCGATACAGAATGTAAACTTACAACATCGACAGGATCAGCAAAGCAAGTAAGTTGAGGATCATCATTTTCCGGTCGATACCACAATCTGATTCGTATTACTCACTCGAATTGATCTACGTAAAAATATAATGGATCGATCAAATTCATTTTCGAGGCTGAAAATTCCTGGGACAACAGAGCTTTGATTACCATGCCCTAGTATATTGGAATGACTACTACTTTCCCTGCAACTCCTAAATTCTCTGCAAATTAGACTTCGTTAATAGGGCAAATGTATTTCTCAAGCAGAATATGTACATGAATTATTACACGCATATATTGAATATATTGAACAATTAACTTAATACTACTCCCTACAGGACATCACCAATATTACTACTATAGATAGCTCGAATTGACTGCACACATACCTCCTACGATGTATATTGATAGGCTGGATCCAGGTCGTGAATATGCGAGAAACTGAGCGAGTGCATCTTAAATACAAAATTCTTATCTTTTCATCCTATTATTATACAAATGAAGTTTGTAGGTGACCATGTGAAAAACTTTCCGTCACTTTAATTAGTTCTTCATTTTAAAACACAAGAAATACTTGGTCTACACACACGAAAAGCTACACGGGTGTGTTTTTATTCCTTGACGTCTTCACGACGTTCTGGAAACAGAATAACATCCATCGGAGAAGACGGTCATTTTCAAGGTACAATCTTTTGACCTGATTTCGAGTTCAGTTTCGGAAGAAGCCCCACGGTTTTCGTCGTGAGACAATAATAGCTGTTGACTGGTTCGATTAGTATTGGTTCATCAGTCAGAGTGAATCAACACAAATTCATGAATTTTTACCTACGAATTAACGCAAGAGGAATCTATTTGAAGTCCTTCTGGATTCTATCTAACAAGCTTATTTCGTCTCTGAGAGAGTGGAGAAGAATTGATCCAAAAATCAAAAAATTTCACCCAAGTTCTTTGCGGAAAAGTATCATACGTGGATGGAATGCATTATTTACGTAAAATTTCCCTGAAACAGAATCTCCCCTGGCTTAGCCAAGTCTACTTGAGCAGGGAAATGAGAATCGAATGTGAAAAAAAAATTCGAATTTTCAGATGGACCCTGAATGATCTCAATTCTCGACAAATTACCAATTCCTAAGCAGCGAGTGGCTCAAATCCGAAGGAAGAATTGACCTCCCTTATTAGGGCCCTGTCATTGGTGTATAAGAGCCACGTCCTCATGATCAGGTGCGAGTATCGAAAGAATATTCCCAATATTAGACTTATGGAACGTGTTTATCACAAAAGCTGATAATTCAAGTGATGTAACATGACGTAATCATGTAATGTTGCTCACGAGTTGCAATAGCAGAACTTGAGCTTCAAATACAAGCATCACTGTTCTAGAAGTATACCTTACTGATCATTGCAAAGATAATCTTTAACCCGGATTGATTTTCATTTGCTTTGCTATAGATAGATTAGATTGGAATCTTACTTTTACTGGAGGGATGTTACTGTACAATTCGCTAGATGCCAGGGTACATGAAAAATTCATGTCAACTCTCCCGCGACATCAGGAGGGAATACAATTTCAGAAAAACTCGAAGGCGATTCCAAGTCCAGTCGGTGCCAATGACAGAAAAAGAGGAGACCGAGGTATTCAACAAGTCACGAGCCACGACTAATTATGTAAAAGTCTGCTATAATATTGGACCGCAGTGCGAGTGTGTTTAATCATGAATATCTAAACTCTGGAGTAGGTGGAGTTGAAGAAGATTAAGAGCTGAGAGATTGAATTGAATAAGAAATCAGTTACATTCGTGAGGCTAATCCATAATGATGGGACTCTCATCATGCTATCATCAACCCTGCCTACGAAAAGTGACTCGTTTCCAATGACTTCGGTATTTGAAACACTAGAAATGATTCTTTTTAGGAATGTTTTGTTAGAAATTATTCATAAAAATGACTCATTGGAAACGACTCATGAAAAAAAATCCCAAAGAAAGTTCAAGAATCATTACACGGCATTCAGCTTCCCAATCCGCATTCAAAGACATAGTAAATTCGTCCAATCAGATTGCTCTAATAATCAATCTATTTCATCGCTTTTATTGAACTCCGGCTTTGCTCCTCCACCGGCTCGTTTGGGTTTTGTCGCCGCACAACTTTGTGTGCATCCGTACATGTGCACATGTACAGATCGCTCGATGATGTATTGAGACTCGTAGGAGCGGTGCCACGGCCGTAAGCCAACGCGATTGGTTGCGATACTAGATTCTGAAATCTTAGCATATTTCGAGTCGACAGAACAAGCTGGAGTCCGCAGCACTGGGAGAAACTATATAGCTATAGTACAAGCATATGAGAGCCCTATTTCGCAATGCCATCGCTGGTCTTCGGCGACGCTCTGCCTGACCAATGCGTATTCGCAACGGCGTCCCGAACACATGTAGCCATTCATAGTGGCCTTTGTCTCTTGGCATTTTGGCATTTTACAATATGGCAGCTATAGTGAAATTTCCAAAATGCCAAGAAGCAGAGGCTTCTATGAAAGCCGCGTTATCAGCTATAGCGATCATCGTCAATGCGCGCATGTAATAAGTTTAGCATCTCGCAAACGCGACAATTTGATGTGAGTTTGCGTAGGTGACATCATATCCATCTCAAAATGTGAACTACTTTCCTTTGTGTCAAATCAAGAAAATTAGCTGAAAAAAATCGGCAAATTAGCCGATATAATTTGACTCGCAAAAGCCGATCATACATATTTCATGATTTGAACCTCCCGCGAGTTACAAATAGATACCCGATCATATCGATCGAGTGTCAAAATTAATTTGACATTGAACTACCTTCCATTGACCAGAGTACAGAAGATAAGCGATCAAAATTCCTAATAAGCTGGCTTTTGCAATATTTCATAAATGAGAATTCACGAATAATTATCTCTCAACCAAAAATGAGGGAAAAAAACATTCAAAAAAGGTTTTTACACATCGCTTCCAATGTTTTCTAAAAAGCGAAGCAAGAGTGAGGAATAATGTCCATTAAATTTTTTACCCCCCATCCAAAATATTCTTGTGTCATCAAAATACTGCCGTCATAACTTGATTCATCGCGTACTTATTAAAAACGCGGGGCACTATAGGCGGAGACTCATGCAACAATATGGAAAATTGTCTAACATACAACATGCAAAATTCCGAAAAATGGAGATCTCTACAATACCAGTGTCTATCTAATTCTCTGCCCTGTTAGTGCACCGCTCTTTTATTATGTGCGATGTATCGAATTATGAAAGTACGATGACATCTTTGATGACACGAGAATGTTTTGGATGAGAGATAAAACATCTAATGGGCATTATTCCTCACCCTTTCTTCGCTTCTTTGAAAAAATTAAAAGCGATGTTTGAAAACTTTTTCAAAATATTTTTTTAATGAGTCATTTCTAAATGAATCATTTCTAGTGACTCAAATCCCTGAGTAACTATGAATGAGTACTCTTTTCTCTAAACAAGGCTATAAATATAGCTGGACAGCACACCCTTCTTGATCGCCTATGGTGAAATGGAGTCAACGTGACCTATTCCCATCGACTATATAGTTATGTCACTGAAAAATTCTCGATTAACCGATTACTCACCTCCAACTCAGTGCTCACAGACTAACAACGGCATCCAAACATGTAGTAAAGCGTTGAGATACGTCCCGGTGACCACGTAAATCACCTAATTGACTGTCGGATCCCGACTACATCAAATTCCACCTATACTTCGATCGACGATACATCCTCAAACACGTCCTGATTCTCTCGCTAAATGCTTCAACCCTCTCGATCACAACATACGAGCCTCGAAAGTTATCCTCACCCCCAAACGACAGACGCGACAACGAAAACAACCCCAAGCGTGAATAATCCGCTTTCGAAGGTGACAATATCCACCATCTAAAAACTTCATCAAGCTTCTCAAGTACGAACCTGATCCAACCTCGTACATCTCCATACACGAATGCTACCTATAAACCAAAAATTACCAGGTGCTCGCTCGGAATCTGCCAAAATTACGGGGAGGCTCTAATCGGGTGAAACAACCTTTCGTATAAAACTACAAGGGGTGTAGCGCTTGTTTTAATGCCGAAATAATGAGGACCGGGCGAGAGAGAGAGAGAGAGAGAGAGAGAGAGAGAGAGAGAGAGAGAGGAGAGAGAGAGAGACGCGGGACCGGTAATTACTGCGTATATACACGCACGCGACCGGGAGTATGTATGGAAAGATGGAGCGGAGGTAATTCGAGTTGATGATGATGAGAATGTGGCACGTGTTCGAGACGGGCCGTATTATAGCTGGCGACACTGTCCCCGTCACCTTTTTTACGTTGCGAGCTTGGCCGTATATAGCATGGCGACAGAGTAATTGCAACGATTATGCGGAATTAGACGGAAGCCAGGGGTTGTTACGTTATGGTACTTCATTTGATGATCTCTATTTTATGCTGATTTTGATTGAGAGGTGATGCTCGCGCTTTTGGCACATCCAGGATAGCGAGGTTGGCTAATTCGTGCAGGGCTTACATTCATGGAGTCGGATTTCGGCGAGGTTAGTTCGTTAAATTAATGGGGTGGGTTTACTGGGTAATGTCTGATGCTTTTTGAGGACTGTTCGTTATGTTACTATGCGATTTCAAAGGAGTGTCAGGGCGGTAAATATTAGAGGGATTCAATTTTGGAGATCCGAATTTTGATTTAGAGTCAGAGGATGTCCAAAGAGCATAGTTTTATTCTGTGATAATGAAACAGAGGGTCAATTGAGGAACTATTTGATATTGAAGGATTTGATAATTCTGGTAGTGGAAGCTTTTCCATCCAAAATTTTAGTCACTATGATATCTCATGGAACCAGAATCTCAACTTTCTTCAAATCGACAGCATTTCGATGCGGACTTTCACGACACTTTCTGAGTTTAGCACTAAACTCCAACGCTAAAAAAGATCCGTCTTGATTCTCTAAATTAGAGATATCGTTCGCATGAGGATCATAAAAAGTGTGACTGAAAAGACAGTTTTCCCAAGTGGAAATCGTAATACAGCTGGCAACGATTTCTCAAGCGAACCTGACACACATAGTACATCAGCAACAATTGGTCACCCAGGAGCATATATACGAGTCACTCATTCCAAGTTGACATGACATCCGAGTAAATTTCGAGTTGCATAATGTGCGCGCACTTGCAAAACTGAGTTTATTCAACGAGCCACGCAAACTCGCCTGGAAATTCTCAAAGGACAGTCAGCTGTGATGTGCCATATTTTACATACTGCGCATTATGCGTCACATGCATATTTACGCGCGCACGTGGAAGGCAACCAATGCGGAAGGCTGCTGCAGCATGTGGGAATTCTTATTTCGCTCAACGATAAATTCGTTTGTGCATGATTGATGCGTTTTGGCTTTAGGTCACGTCACGCAATTTATCAAATATGCATCAGGTCAACTGGAGCTGAGGTTATTACAATAGGAAATTCTTGCATTATTTCACAGATTCCTGGTCTCCAAACCGGAAACTTTACTAAAAACCTATTAGCGCACTGCGTGCAAGTTGCGCTATTTAGGCTTTTAGAGGACGCTACTCACGGAAATTCGGTGCGCGCTGTATTTTGTCATAGATGATTCACTAGTTCAGTATGAACTCCTCGAATCCTACGATGGATGAGAGCGAATCCCTCCAACACTGTGAGATAAATCAAAGCTCAGTAATATATATAGTCAAAAAGCACGGCGCGCTAATCATCAGAAAAGCTCAGTCGTCGGAGCAGTCAATGTAAAAACGGATCCGTCTACCCTATCCTCGATCCAGCCCACACGCAAGTCGCGTATACCTCCTCTTCCGCAGTCCGCTTCATACGCAAAAAAGAATCCATCCCCATAAAACTCTCCTGGCTCCGTCGGCATGCAAACTCTCGCATCCGCGGAAGTATATCCATACCTACTCGCAAGCTCACACACGGCGTACGCGCGACCGTAAAAAACATCAAAGTGGATAAAGCATCAACGCATACACGGCAGCGGCGGCAGCAGCAGGCGCACATTATCATTTGAAGCTACTGCTGCTGCTGCCCCGCGGAAATAGTCTACGGAGCTTTACGTATAACCGGTATTTGTTTGCGCGTTCGGCGAACAATGCCCGTCGTAGGTATTATAATAACGAGAAAGAGGCAGACGGTGGCGATGCTCGAGCTCGTCAAACTTAAAAGTGTCTCCCTGGAGAGAGAAAGGGAGATGGAGGGGTTGCAGAGTCGAGCTATCGGGACCATGTGCGTGCAGATATACGCGGGCGATCAAAGCGCGCCGTAAAGTCGAAGCCGACTGAATAAAAGTAAGCTCTGAGAGACGAGAACAAGAGTCGTGGAGTAATGCGGTGCTCTTGGAGTGATGGCAATGCGTGCCGGAGCTGATGCGCTGCGGATGTTTTAGCTGAGATAGGAAGGGATGCCTTATCTTCGTTGGTTGAGTTTACCGAGGAGAGCGAGAGCTTGCAAGAGCTTTTGTGGCGCGGGACGATTTGAACTGTTGCGTGCAGGTATTCGGATTTCCTGAGGTATTCGCGGTAGGAAGTTTCGGAATGAGAATGGTCAGTTTCATGGCTGTGGAAGACTGTGCGGTAAGATTTGTGGAGCTTTTCATCGATTTTGGAGGACCACTAGATGGGATGAAAGAAGTGAATAATTTGAATGTTAAATGGGGCTCATACCATAAGATGATCTGGATTACTCGACTGGTTTGCGCGGCGGAACAAGGCTGTGAGTGAAACCATGCTGATTGGGACCAATTTGGAAAATGTCATGAATCGGTTGAGTAGATATCACAGTATTATGTTTGTCTTCCGATTACATTCAAATTTGAATCACATTGATGGACTCGGGTAGTTATATCAGATAATGGCATTATCAACAAAAATTATGAAATGTTTGCTTCGTGAAGAGGCAGCCCGATGCTTGATTTGAGTTTGTCCAAATCATTATGGTCAAAAGTTTCCAGATGAAAGAAGATGGGATTTCTCTTAGATTAAGATTCTTCGAGTTGAACTTTTCTGGAGGTTATCAACATTCTCATAAATTCTATATGGAAAAATTTATCTGTATCAATCCAGTATCGATCTAGAATTCTCTTCAATACTTCGAATTTATTCATTTTTTGTATGCTGCAATCGTCGTAAGTTACCTCCCTGGTCTGCTGGATAAATGAAAACCCTATTTTCTAGTGGATGTTCTCACCAATAGTCTCCAATAGCCTCCCTCCACGAAAACGTAAACGACTAATCTTGAATCTCGACGCTACGAAATTCTCGATTCATCCATCAAGGATGGATCAGTAATAACTCCATCACCACCAAAACTTCATGCACCAATTTATCCTCTCCAGCGTCTCCGTCTCTCGTCACTCATCACTCCACCACCCAGAAATCAAAGAATCGCAAGGGCGCGCAGATTGCCTACTAGCAAAAAATTCCCGCGAGAGAAATATTGCGCTGCAACATCCAAAGTGGCAATCTGGTGCAAACCCCCCATATACCATCCCCTGTTCAAGCCGATCAATCAACGCTCTCCAATATATTCCGCCTCCCAAATCAAGTCAATCGCATTGCGTGCAGCGCGGAGCAAAAGCTCCCCGCAAGCTCAAATCCAATCGGCAAAAGTTAAATTACAACGAGCTCTTCCCTCCCACCAACTATACCCTTCCAACCCTATATGCATCGAGTGTGTGCGCCACGTCCGCCCGGGGCTGTATCCCTGCTCCATCGCTTTTGTGTCTCCAGACCTATCGCGGAGCAAAAAAAATGCAGCGTATACACCGAGGTGCTGTTTGCACTTGCATTACCCGGACAAGGGGGAGTCTGCTACAGTTACTGTAAATCAGTGATTGCATACGAAAGCTGTGTACTGCTCTCTAAATCACTTCGAGTGATTTTCATCACTCGAAGCTCGAGTCAATGGTCAAATTACTCAATATCGAGTAATAATTTCCACAAATCACTCGATATCATTAATGATATGATATGGAGTGTGTTCAATCACCATTATCTCTTGACTCAGAATCTCAACACTTGCGTAACCTCAATAAATAATACATTCAGGAGAGGAGAATTCTAGAGCATCATTTCATTCTAGGAGAAGTCCACTGAGATTCCTCATAACCACTGTGATAAATAACTCAATAATTCAAAATTCGGATAACCATTCAAGGTATACAGTATTCTGTCCACTCAAGTTGTCGTATAATGTAGGTTTGTACGATCGTTTTGATGAGTCGAATATGTTCTTCATTCAGCAACGTTTCAGCCATTGTTGTCGCCCTCAATAGCTTAATTTTTTATTGCTTTTTCGTTACATTCAAATAACGTTTCTTTGTGAGGAGTTATGATCTCAGTAATAAATGATGAGATTCGCTGACGTTAGCCAGATCTTATCATCAAAGTATTCTCCAAGATTGAACCGTTTTTAGTTGCAACATTTTTCGCATTCAGTTATAATTTTCGATAGCTGGGACACTAGAATTGCGATGTTTGACAGAGATGTTTCCGGCGATGGAGCTGGAGAGGAAAACGCGAGAGAAGAGGATGAACGAAATGATTCCACTGATGGAGATGTTAGTCGAAGCATGGATTCAAAATATTGCGTTGAGAGCTTGATGAGGCATGGTATAGTCGTCGCCACCTACGCCAATATCGCAGAATGCGAACGCTTCCGTCGAGCTGTGGTTCAGGAAGCTCGTACGTTTCTGGAGACACAACGAAAGATGGATTGCCAGGGACGTATTAAGACTCGACATCGCACGCGAGCCTCGCATCCGGTATGCATGCTTCCATTCGGTTCCTCTGAAACATACTATGCTATCCGCTCTGTTCGCTCACACATTCGTTGGTGACGTCTGGAGTATTAGGCCATTGTGAATTATTGGAGCGCTCGATGACATTTTGGTTTATGCGCTCTCGTGGCGTTCTAGATTTCTTGGAAATGAAATGTGTGTTGCGTGCTGGTGGAGATGATCGATGGGGGTTTGACGATTGCTGAGACGAAAGTTGTTCTGGAGGATTTTGAATCGAGTTTTTGGGTAGTGGAGGAGATTAGCAGATTTACTGAGCAAGTGACTTGGGTAAAAAAGGCAGTCTATGGATAGTTTCGAGATCAATATGAGTGTGGTATGATGAGCTTATCTAGTCAAACTTTTTGTTACGAGATCATAGATTCCGTTTTGACCGGCGTATGACAGAGTGAGGTCAGTCGCTTTTTCGGATCCACTCGACACTCGTGAATTCGTAATCCCACGGGGATGAGGATAGATCCACGGTAAATTCAAGGGTTTGAATATTGGTAAATGTAATTCTAGATGCCTTGTCGAAGCAAACCAAGTTAGGACAGGAAATAGGTTAGATGAAGTTTCTGCATGAATAATTAATTCTACCCACGTATGATGAGTATTGAGAGAGAACTCAGTTGGCATAGTTAGTTTGTTCAACGAATTATTCCGGCATCTTTAGAATTAGAATAAACGTTTTACATAGATTCCAACGGGACGTCAAAAAAATACTGCTTCTAGTTTTCATGGGTGCATATAAGCTTAGCAACTCAAGGTAATTCATTCTGTCTGTCTAGTTGATATTATTTGAAGCGATTCATAACAATCGTAGTCTTATGACAAGAGTCGCGGGAGTTTCCCCGAAACCGACCTCAAATCCCTATTAATTGAAACGACCATGGCCCAGTAGATCAGGTTCTGGCCTACAACGCAGGAGGTCCAGGATTCGAATCCCGGCCGGCACCACTGTATACTTTCACAAGTGCCTTTTCTGTGGCTTCGGTTGTTCGGAATCCACCTAAAACTGTAGGTCTCACATAATAACCTCGAAAAGAGGTTGAAGATGCGTTTCGGGATGCATTAATAAAAAAAGTGGATCATAACTAGGAAATCATTTGGCCTGGGCTCTCAAGAAACTCCCATTCTGTTTTAGAGGAGTGGAAAAACTTAGCCAGGTGCAAATACAGCAGTATTCCTCATTTGCATAAGCCAAGAATATTTTGTTGTGCTGAATAAATATCTACTTGGAGCGGCTGGATATTTTTCAGGGTCACATTCAAGCATCATTTACATGATAATCAAATAGAAAGATAAGAATTCAGTATCATAAAATCCACTCGTTCAGTCGCCTCCATTATGACCATTTGGATCGATTATCCAAATAGATGTCGCAGTACCCTGGTAGAAATCGATTCCATTTTTTGCCCACTTTATGGCGATTTCGATTTGTTCAAGGTTGTAATATGGCTAGAAAATTTTTCCGTATTTTGGACTAAATGAAACGGTATTTACGCCTAAAATATGACCATAACTTATGCCTGCATTTTATGTCCGTAATCCAGACAAATTATGCCTATGAATATTTTCCATCCATTTTCGTGGTTATAAACTAGGCGTATCCTCATCAAAACATTCTCATCGGCGAAATTATGGACATTTGATTGCCAGAAAATTAATTAATGTCTAAAAAATATTTTGAGAATTGACAGAGAGTTGATATTCTAGAAGTACTCTTTATAGATATGAAATTATCTTTCATATTTACGGGTATTCCCAATGATTTGTGATGTATCACGGCCAGTACTGATGATGTTCGCACGCTTGGAGTGTCATTTGTTGGAAATGGTCGCTTAGGGCCCATATATACACTTATGACGTGTCAAATTCCGTCACTTGCGAGAAAGCAAATTTGTATAATATCAAAGTTGTATCCAGGCTATTCAACACATTATTGAGAGTAGAATCAGATGATTGAATTCTCTTATGATCTTATGACTGCGAGAGATGTACTTTGTTCATTCAAATTAGCTGAATTGATTACAAAAATCAAAAATATAATATTATTGATATCAGTAGATGCCGCGAGACACCTGGCGGAGCATCGCGGAATCACAAACTAAGGTTAATAGATTGACGATATTTTCTAGTCACATTCTGGCTATAATTATATATTTTGGCAACTTTTAGACTCAATTCACTGTGGACAATTTTCATCAATATTTCAGACTACGAACTAGCCATTTAGTGGGTATTTAGCATGCCCAAGAAGTCATGACTAGAAATTGGCTAGTTTTCATCCATCGGGGATAGAGTCCATAATTTGCCCATCAGCCTGTCTTGGTTTTAGCCACGAATCAACCATTATTTTATTCCATTTCAACTCGCTATAATTCAGTCTGCTAGCCATTTATGTTGGACGAATTTCTACCAAGGTAGGTGTGTGTCAAATAACTCCGATTCAGCAATGATAATAATAGCCTTAAACTAATATAGGCGTATGATAATTCGTACGCAGATTCTTCTTAATAAATCAATTTCATTCGCAGGGGATTTAAAAGGCGCGCAGATATCAATACATATATCATTCAATATACTAGGGTGGAATTATCATTATCATTCAAGGTATTCCCACGCTCGAAAATTCAATTTTTTGATTTTGTATATTTTTGCATAGATCAATGTGAAAAAAGGTGACGCGACTCAAACTGTAAGATCTGCGGAAAAATGTTCGTTCTCAACTTATTTACTGTGCTGATCCTGTCGAGACTGTAAGTTGTTCTGCGTAGATTACACTTTGGAAGATCTGATAAAATTTCTGGATATTTCTTTCTAAGAGCACGCTGTCACGACGACAACTGTTCGATGCAGAAATGCCAATACAGATATCCCGTTTTCACGTTTTGCTCAAAATGTGATAATCAAGCCCGATACTCCCTCAGATGTGATATGTGGATTTGTCCAGAGGTGAGTCTTTGCAAGATTATTGAAAAATGAGTCTGACAAGCGGGATATGTAATATCAACGTTTTGTTAATATCTTTGATTACTGTTTTGATGATCAAGAATCTTCTGCACTCTACGTGCCGTTACTCTTAACCCTCTAGCGCCGAGAAGAAGATTCAAGTTTTTCGAAGAAGTTCGATCAAATAGAGGGCAAAATATTTCAACAGTCCACTGACCAAAAAGCCGATGATGAGTAGTTCTCGAAAGTCTTGACAATAACTATGGCGCTCCATATTCAGAGGCTATTGCCGCAACATTCAAAATTAGTTTCATGGCTATGGATCCTGCAAGATTCACGGGGTGCTAGAGGGGTGGAAAAGTCATTGCATCGAGCATAATAGTACTAAAGAATCAATTTCGATACCAATTTGAAAAACCTTTTTGTCAACGCTACATATCCTCATACATTCCGGGATCTGAGAAGCTTCCGTAGCCACGAGAAAGTTGGTCTTCTTGGCCATTATAATCCCACTTCGTTTTTCCCCCTCGCCAATCCCTTTTCGAGCGAAGTATCGATTGAATTGCCCACTACACCAGTAAATATCGAATTTTCCAAAGAAAACGCGGGCGTTCCTTGAACTATGAATTTTATCTCTGCATTCCTTGAATGGCTTTAAAATTCACCAATTCTCTTCATTAGCTGATCGTATCTTCATAATTCATTCACGAGGAAAGATAAAAAATTCATATCAACCGATATGCCAGAGCAGTCTTGAAGAGTTATATAATCAATGAATCGTTCAAACATCACATCTGTGGTACGATGTTGGCTCGGAAGATAGATCCGTTACTAATTTTTGGCAGCTAATAGGTTGGTGAGGACATGAGCAAGTATACATAGTTTCTTCCTTATTTATTGTTTTAAGCATTATTCCATTTAATTTGAATGATAAAACTTCAATATTCCGCCTCCTCGCATTAAAAATTGTGAAAAATTCGATCATCGTCATTTTTTCACTCAGTAACGAAGAATGTACGACCTGTCGTTGAAGAGAGTTGACCTGAAGTTACGAAAAACCGTGCAATTGTAACTCGCGCGGATGCCGGATAAATCTAAGCCATCCAATCATGTTCTTTGTACCATTTTTAGGGTCCAGATGGATATTGTTTTGACTCTGATGATTGTGACGTAGCCCTGGACTGTATCGATAATAAATGTGAGGGTTGCAGTGTGCATGGGACTTTCAAGTGCTCTAAGAACTACAAGGAAACCGATTACTATAAAGCCTCATCCCACGATTGAAGCGCAATATTATTAACTCTTTATAGTTTGATCTTGTAGCACAAGCTCGCCTCAATAAGCAAAACAAAATTGTTTAAATTGTTTCGCCTTTATTTTTTCATTCCCAAATCACTTATTGTTAGTCTGGTAAGGCAAGCCTGATTACAAACGGCAACCGTGCCCATCACTGAAGAATTCATTGAGCGAAATTTGATATGAGTAGGTCTAATCGTTATTGGCACTCAAGCGTAGCGGACATACTTACACAATCATTTGCGAATGGTACAATGATTTTTTGTATTAAAATCCCGGCTAATCGGGCTAATGGTACAACTCGCGTTGCACCATTCACGTTTGTTTCAAATACCCTTGAACCATTCGCAAAATGTACAATTTTGAGCCAAATATGTGCCAAGTATACACATGTACGGTTCATCAGCCAACATGATACAATCTTCGAATACATGATTCGAGCTGCGAAAGTGGACTAGTTAACAGAGTTATTCCTGATTCTTGTCGTTCGCGCATAAAAAATTTCTTAATGTGTTTCCATAATCATATATCTCAGCTAGTGATATTCGGTGTTATACTGTAGCCATAATCAGATATTGTAAGATCCTCATACAAATTTCAAACATTCTTGAAAATTTAGATGAGACAGATTGATGACCAGAGAGTACTCAGAATTGACCAATCTGCCTTAACGAGCTCCGTCCATCGACCATAATCCTTCTCATTTCTCCAGAATGGAAGAAAGAGAACCAATACCCAGTTTCGAGACCAACACTCTCACTTATTTTGCATCCCGCGAACAAAAACTATGAAGAAATCATTCGACGTGACAGCATCCAAGGAAATTATTTCTTTCGCGGATGAAGATATTGTGTTTGATCTCAAATGTTTAAGACTTTTTAAAACCAAGTCCAAGAAATGATTGCTCGAAAATGAAGTGGAAGGTTGGCGAGTAAGAGCGGCGAAAGGCTGACCGCAAATAAATCCGTAGATACAACACCCCGTGCTCGAAGACTTGTTGGAATAGCCTGTCTAATTATAAAAATGGTCTGTCTATTTCTTAGAAGAGATTATTTTCGTCATCACTGTCGTTGCTTGTACTTGTGTCCTGAGCAGTTTCTGAGTCAAGTCTATCAAAGCTTAGGGATAAGTCAAGTCACTCAATTTTGTACTTTTTATTGCAATATTATTCTCTTGTTATGAATAACCTTATTGTATCGTAAAATTTGAGGTTCTCTTCTCATTTTTCTTCATTTTCAAAAATAATGTGACATTTTGATTGCCTATGTACCTCTTCACCAAGGTTATACGGGTTTATACCCCATAGCCTCAATAAATGCAAATCAATCGCGGTCAATCAATCCTGCCTTCGTCAACTACAGTTTTCTCATCGCGCGAATCGATGCTCGAAGAAGCTCCTTCAACCATATCGAAGAAAAACGTCTCAGAAATTTTTTCTTCAGTCCATCTCGCCTCTCATCCTAACGCGCTTTTCCATACCTAAATATATACGCACAGCTTGCTTATAATTGGCCCCGGGCTCCTATTCCTCTCGGCCAAGTCAGGCATAAATACATAATATTACGCGGCTCGAAGCAGGGGGTGAGATTCTCATGCCTGCGCAGCCTCTTGTTTACGAGCTCGTTACGTAAATCTAGTGTTATTGCACCGACAAACCGAAAACGAGGCTGCCGCGAGGAAATTTTACCCAGACTCCGAGAGCTTACGCTGCGCAAGAGGTTTCAGATTTTCCAAAGCGTTACGGGTAAGTCTATGGAGTAACGATGCTGTTGATATTTAGGTGGTATTTCTTGCTTTGATTCGCGGAATTTTGCGGGTACATTGGGTTGGGATGAAGAGATGTTTCGTGCTGCTGCGAGCGTAAACAATTTGTTAGTCTGGAAGAAGGCGCCTGGAGCTGGTTGTGGCTTTAACTAGCTTGAAAAGTGCAGATGAGGTGTTTGATGAACTTGAGAAATGCAGATGATGCATTTGTTGGATAATGATACTTGAGAGTAGCGAAAGTATTCGACAAATATTCAATTCTTGAATCGAATCTTGTGACTGTATTGAATTTCTTTGACCAATTGGAAGATCTTCACAGTTTTGTCCAAATTTGATCGCATTGCTTCCTATCAAGAATCCAAAAGTCACTCTGTAAATTGCTATGCGAGGATGAAGATTCTTGTTTCAATAATGGATTAGGAAGATCTGTTCCACTTCAATATCATCCTGCAGAGAAAGGAGTATCGTACTAACTTCGCGTAAATTAATTCTTCTAACACTTTTTACCTTATCGAAATTTTTCCATTATAATCTTTGGATGCGAGCTCATAAATTATACGAGCCGTGAAGGTACATTAGGTGAAACCAGAGTGAGCTAATTTGATCTATGTAGGAAAGGATCGGCCGATCTGCTGATATATATACTTTGGCCTGCGGAGACCAATAATAAAATTTAAACCTTTCAGCACGAATGTCATCATACGAAGACATATGGGGTAATAGAGAATTGGTGATATTTTCCATGTAACTCTACGGAAAATTCTAAGAAAATCCAGAAAATTATTACTTTAGCCTTCGATAACTAAACACCCGTAGTGATTATTTTGCGATCTGATTCATACGCCTGCTAGAGGATGAAAACCTAAAATTTGAAAAGTCCAAAATTTCGAGTTTTTCCATCTAGTTGTAGTCCAAATAATATTTTTCAATTGAAAAAAAAATTTTTTATGTGCGGAAATAATTCCGTGCTGAAAGGATTAATACGACTATAGGTCCAGATCTCGAATGCCAATATCTTATTTAGGTCGAAATAACTTCTCGCAGATGAGAGAGAAATAAAAAAGTTCTTGATTTAGTTAAGCAATGTCGGAAGAAAGTCTCCAGCGAAAAATCTTCATCTCAGTAGAGGAAAACCTGATTTCTACCTCGAACAGCCAATTTCTCTTATGTAATTGCAGACAATCAATCATTATCTCCGAATCGAATGATAGGCTTCATATGTTACTCTCAATTTGATATTAATAACAAATCTCAAATTGACCAATAAACCACCAGGCAATTGCCAAATGTAGCTAACAAATCCCTAAAGTCACACTTTTCCTCCAGAGCCTCGACGTCAGCAATCAATCTTGCTCCGTTCAAACGAGCCCGCAAATTGTCGAAAATTCCATGCATACAGCCCCAATAGATTTGCGCCCATGCAGCAGACGCTCGGACAAATAAAACTCGTCCCTTGGAAATTAGAGAAATTGCTGGGCGAGCGCGACGGAAGTGGTGCCAGGTCGCGCCCAAAACTTTGCAAGTGCCGCCGCCTCGGGCCGCTCGGAAAACCCTATATATACCCCTCTGCGCACAGACTGCCGAATGAAAAGCCACTCGAGCGAGGTCCGACAGCGAAGAGTCGGGCGGAGCCGGTAATTCGACCCCTGTCCGAGTCGTTGCTCTCGCTTTGCCGACTAATTAATAAGGATAAGTACGAGCGCGTCTCCACACCACAGAGCTCGGAATGGAGCCGACGAGAAATCGGCCGCAGATATTCTCACACCGGATAGCACAGCGCGTGTATAGAGGCTGGAGTGGGAGAGAGCTTGCAAGCTCTAAAGCTCCGGACGCAAACCGGTTGCTCTGGCGTTTCCTGGAGGGGAGAAGAGGGGAAGGGTGAATCGAGGTAGGAAATTTCGACTGGTGGCCTTGTTCTAGGAACACTGGGCCGCGGAGTGGAGGCCAGTTGCGAGAAAGCAGAGCCTGTGGTGTTGGCTTGCGGGCGGATGCGCAGCTTTGGGGGCCTTTTATGATCTGGTTATTCTTTTGAAAGCTGGCTGGTATCGATATGGAGTGGATTATTGGTCATGGATTTGGGCATATGGATCTTTAGGATTGTGGGATTTCGAATTTGTGATTAGGGGATCTTTGAGCTCGAATGAGTTCTATAAAGATTCCTGAAGAACGAGGTAGAATCTCGTCAGTGCTAAAATCTATGGGGCATCAAGTCTGTCCTACCAGTATAGCACAATCTGCGTGGCTATTCTATTAATGAATTTACCATCGAATTTGTCTCATGAGTTGATACCATGTAGTGGAAACCAGGTTTTCTATGGAATCACAGCCATGGGATTTCATGAGGATTTCAGCTGATCTTTCGAGATTTTCCATCATTGACTCTACATTAAGCTCTGTTCTACGCGTCCATTCCACTGTGAACTACAAAGATCTTCTACACCAAGTTCAAAGGTAGAATTTCCCAAGATATTTCTGGAGATTCTCGAAGAAATCCTATGGAGTAATGTACGGCACAATCCACATGAAAATCAAGGAAAGGCTTCACTTTTTGCCCAGTGTAACATGCTCAATAACTGTTTTATCTTCAATTCCGAGATTTCGATGGGAAATACCATAAAATTGAGCAGAAATCAAATTAGTATTCTCAAATCAGTTCAATAGAGGAAATTTCACAAAACGTGTCTCAAATTTTCTCCCGGAAAACTCCTTGAGAACCCACCGCAAAGTGCACAATGGTTTCATGACAATTCAAGGCTCGGATGGTAAATGGCACTGACTACCATGAAAACAGATCAAGCATGGTTTGCTTTGTTGATAACACTCAATGAGTTCGAATCGAAAATGACCCATGGAGATTCATCAGCTTTACCTTTCATGAATCCGTCAACATGAAATCTCTAGCTTCAATTCATGAAAAGTTTCCCGAATATCACCTCATGTATTTCAAAAATGAGTTGCTTCAATAAGAAATGAAAAGATTGAGCGATGACTCGACTCCCTCACAGGGAATTCTCCTCGTGCAAAAAATCAATCTCACTAAATAGCACCCATCCGCGTGAATTCGATACCTCTGCGACATCCAACCCGCACAAAGCGTATTCATCAGTCCCTCGGAATCGCATCTTTGCGTATTTTCCATTGCAGAATTGAAACTCCCTCGCCGCATCTCCATACAACGCTGAATAAAAGCCTCGTCAACCGAAACTATCCCGTTACGCTTTGCAGTAGAGGACTAGCTGCAGCGGCACATACGTTTCATTCGTATTTTTCAATGACCGCTCGAGCGCGAAATGAAAAGCTCTCTTGGAACCGACTGAATCGCGGTATACAGGTACAGAAGCGATGCAATCACGATTTCGTTCATCTTTTTTTCTTTATAGGGATACTCTATATATACGCGTATACTGGGATATAAAGAGGAGCGGAATCGCCGAATCGCAATATTCTAATTGGTTAATGGGCGAGCGCTACAGTATTGGGTCGCTTGCCCGATATAAAATTTCAATCCGCGCAGGAGCCAATTTCGAAATTTCTTTATTATTGCAGAGTAACTGGTTTGTTGGAGCACGCGGAGAATTCAGTAAAACTAGATTCTGCTAGACTTAATATTGGGTCTGGACTTTGTCATCTACAGATTCCAAGAAGCACGAATTCCAACCCGTGATTCTCAAATTCTCTATTCTAAATGGAACAAAATGAACCGCTTCTCCGAATCGAGCCCAATAAGGGCCCGGTTCTCTCAACTACCCAAGCTACAGTAATTACTCGTTTATTCGCATCTACCACGCGCTCTATTGTGTATCTACGCGGAAAAGGCAGACGACAAAGGATTTGCCCCGCTTATGAATTTAATTTTCATTCAAACAAGCCCCAAACGCGAAAGCGCCCTCGACTCGAGTGTCTAGCGCGCGACAATGGCGCGGTACTCGTCTGCTTATATATAGATCCCCATCCCCGCCACTTTCGTGCTCCCGTTTTTCCGGGATGCGTTTGCACCCCTCGCCTTTTTTCCCTCATCCAGCCTCTCGGCAGCGTCTGCCCCTGTCTATATCGCTGAGATTCAGAGCAGCGAGACGAGGTTTGAGGAGAGGAAACAGTCGTCCGCTCTGGTGCGTATAATCCAATAAAAGCCAAGAGGGCCGCTGCCGCTGCTCTGAATCTCTCTCTGAGCGCGAGAGGACAAAATTTAATATCCAGCGCCATCAAAAGTCGCCGGGATTGTTTCCATAGCTCTGGCGCCTATCTGCCATGGCTGCGACAACGTTTTGTCTTCGCGTTATGGGCGCGAGTATTTGCCCACGAGCGAGAGGCGCGTTTCGCTTTGGCATGGGCTTGAATTGCGACGCGCCGGTGTCCTCCCACAGCAGCTTGATTTGACGTTTTAGTACCTCTGTCTTGCTTTGGTGAATCGCGCTTTTGTGAATGTTAGCAGATGAGCGGTGTATAGTAGTTGCTTAAATTGCATGGATATGAATGAGTCATTTGATTGTTGTTTTTTGTGTATACTCAAAAGATGAGGAAGAGCTGTTTCATTCTGGGATGAGTCAGAGAGATTTTGAAGCTCCGTCTGACCATACACGGGCCTTATCTACTTAATCAAAATTCTCGCTTTTTCCGTTTGAGCTCTTTTAAGTAAGAAGTACACCTCAGTGCTTCCATTCTCAACATTTCCTCCGAATCTGAGATTCGTTTTGATTTACTGAAAGATGAGAGGAACTCATCCGGTATTGATGCAAGGTTATTTTATCTCTGGACATAGGCACACTCTTTGGGTCTTTTCATAACAGCGATAGCTTTCTCATATAAAATAGTTCCCAAATCCATTACCTTCATTTTGATAGCTTTTCATAGATTTCTGATTGAATAACATTGATAATCCGCACCAGTACAAGTCCTTTGTCTAAGCTTGTAAAGTCTAGTGCCCCTCTCGCCAAAAGTTATCAAGAAGACCATTCTTGTTCTAGTTGTGCAATAAAAAAGAGAGAGGGCCATAGGAAGACTCTGGAATCGCGGCGATATCCTTAGACGATCAATTATTTCTCCGTGATCAAATCAATCTCTCAGAGTAAAAGAAACTATCTAGAATCGCCGGTGGAGGAGAGACTTATCTAAAAACTTTTGGTCAAAAAGGAACTAGCTAAATGGGTTCCTTTCGAAATTTTGGGCGACTTTGGATAATTCCTTTTTCATCAGAATACTTTGGATAGTGCCTTTTTGATCAAAAAATTTTGGATAGTTTCTTTTCGACCAAAAAATTTTAGATAGTTTTTTTTTGTCCAAAAAATATTAGATAGTTCCTTTGGACCAAAAATTTTTAGACTTTCCTTTTTGACCAAAAATATTTAGATATTTCCTTTTCTGTCAAAAAAGTTTAGATAGTTCCTTTC
>JAPYYZ010000257.1:0-22775 GCA_030522705.1 Eretmocerus eremicus | reverse complement strand
TTGTCTGGCTACGTGAGCCACAATAATAAATCCTGTTTATCGCGTCATAATAAAGGTTACCAATGATTGATGTTAAATATCGCCATGCATGAAAATCTTCTGAAATGTGAAGTTCAATCAAGCAAAGTGGATCATTAAAATTGAACAACCACTAAGCATAAAGGATAATGAAAACTCCAGCATTGTGCAAAATAAAATTCAATCGACATTATAAGCCAACTTAATGATCAGCTGTGCTTCAATCAGTTGAAGAAATAATTGATTGAGAATTGTATGAGAAATGGAGGTAAAAATAAAGAAAAAATGAAATGGGCTAATAAAATAATGATTTATAATTACAAAAATAATTTTATTGAAATCATAATGATATTAAAGTGCTCATCCTTGGCTTTTCAAGATCCAAACAACATTGGAAATTACATACATACATTTCAGTCTAATAAAAATGAAGGTCATTGAGAAATTTGTAAATCCTCAAAATAAACATAAATCAGCATATTTCTTGACAAATGGATAAAAAATGCATCCAACAATGAAAGTCCTTGGAATATACGTCTTGGTGTCTGTGATAGTGACATAATACATGAACTGCTCATGATTATGTTTATTCATAACTTCACCTTGTGGAGCCGGTTTGATGGATTATTTCAACTTTTACCATCAATATTATACATCTCAGAGGCACGTAGTTTAGTCCCTATCGGATAAAAAATAGCATACGTAACTCGGCAGTAAAGTGGGCCATCATTCCCGGGTGCATATCGCTCTCGGCTTCGCCTCGAGCGATATTCCCGCACCCGGGAGAGAATGGCCCACTTTACCCCCTAGTCACGTAATATACTATTATGCTACCTCCAGAATTGGCATTTCTTGATTGAAAAAAAATTCCACAGCCATATGGTTTTATAGGTCACATGGAATAATTGGAGCCGTCGTGCAAAAATAATAATGATGTATGGGTTCAACTATATTCTACTTCGATGAGGTACTGGATCAATGAGAAGTTTAGCTCATTTACCTGGAAAGAACTCTGAATATTTTAACTATCCAAAAGAACAAGACTTGTTCTCTTGGATAATTTTTGCACTTAGTGCAATGTAAGTTATGCACTTGACGTGAATTGAAGAAGTGATACCAAGGCGGCCTATGATGTAATAGTCGCCGGCAAGACGAAGATGAAAAAGAGAGAAAAGATAAGAAAAGAGGAGAACGAGGCATTTTCCGAGTGCTCTCTATCATTCTCTCTTCCACTTCATAATACTTTACTAAATTCAAATTTTACGGGAGTCGACTAGAGTTTCCACTGTCCGGTTCGAAGACAGATGCCAATATAGCATTGGGCGTACACTCTCAAATTTTCTCTGACATCGGCGTTTTTTAGATAAAAAAAGTTCATCCAAGAATTGCTGCACTGATTCTAAAGATGGACTTCAGCGACTTACATTGAGAGCCTTTTACGACTGATGGAAGGCTAATTTGGCCGCAAAGTGCGCGGATAATGTACGCCTGAACGAATCAATTCATACATTAAATTCACCTTAACTGATCGACCTGTAGAGAAGCCTTTTTGACCCTTGATGGAAAATGATCAAAGGATAAGCTGAACCATCCGAGACGCGCTAACACTCCATCAGTTATCCACGTGGGGGACAATCATTTTGGAAAAATGACAGAAATATATTGACATTTATTCAGTTTATATTGATGCATGCATTTCGTTCTTGATCACGTAATTTCGCGCGGGACTGAAAGGATAACTCCCCTCTTGGTGGAGTTTGAAAATGAGGATATAATGTGAGTGGGATACCTTCCGTTCAGAGGCTAAAGCTCTCAGGTCTTGACGTAGCCAGAGATCGTAGACAAAGAACTTGCAGAATCATAGTGTGAGTCGAAGAAATTCAGCTTCGAATATATAAGCAACCAAATCGCCCAGTCTCAAACTCATGCATATGCTGACATAACCACTACTGCGTAGAGTTTGCCTTCGATATTCCAAGGTTCGTGAGATCGATATTTACAAAACAACCAGGCTTCCGATAAAAGCGTACTTTTTAATCTGCATGAAAAAATTCAAATTCTTACAGAAGCTCCTATATATATGGAAATACTTCTTCTTGGTTTGGCTATCAACTTCTAGGATTATCGGTGGTTGCTCAATGCACAATGAATATAATAGATTCAAATCGATATGATAGCAGCTGCCGTTGGCATGAACTGGGATTAATGTGCTCCTAAAGAGGCAATGCTTCTGTCTTCAGTTAATTGGATTCATATTGATTCAGAGGCGAGACCTTGTTAACGCAGCAATGAGTCAAAACTTGCCACCGACTAGCTTGCCACTCTAAACCACCCATGAACTATCAATTTCGGAATGAGACATACCGATCGTTATCTGTCTCATCTACCCCATGCATCCATCATGAATCATAATTAATGGATCGGGATCTGGCATCAGATAGATAATTCAAATTGATAGCGATTCTACAAAATCGGCGTCTAGGGAGACGTCGAGATTCCACGCTCGAATTCCTACGAAACTTAATCCTTTCTCGGCACTTGAGGATTGATTTTCCTCGCGGGAAATTTGCGGAATTTCCGCTTCACTGAATTACACGCGTGGCCCAAGTCGTCGATAGTCAATGAAAAATTCCAGCGTTCTTTCTACTTCTAGAATTGTGAAATTCGATTTCAAAATGTTTGCGTTTGACAAAATACGATTACAAACCTGCGAGAGTGAAGAAAGTGAACTCACGTACATGTACTGTTTAGTATATTCTTAATCCATGTTCCTTTTAAAAAATACTCACTTCTTCATGCGCGCATTTATGCCAAAATGATTACGTTTTCTAACGGGAACCATGAATGATAACATTGCTTGGGAGAGGGCTATTTTGGAGAATCATACGGTTGAATGTTAAGTGAGTAACGGCAGAATTGGAGAAGTCGAGAAAGAAGTCGTCTCATGCCAATGTTGTGGCTATTATCGATTTCATCCATAAAGTACACTGAATCATTCGGCGAAGTAAAACCAATTAATGTAGAGTTTTTGTGTGCTTAGTGTGCATAACGTGAGCGGCACAATGATTTCGAATCGTGTCAGACTTGAAAATTCTTCCATCGACCACACTCTTATACTTCTTCTATTTGAGAGAAAGATCGACTAAAATGAGCTGATAAGAGCTTGCTTAAAAAGTGTCACGAAGCTTGAAAACACGAAACTTATCGCAAGAGCGTCACCCAGGGCTAATGTAACTCGCATGTATTGATATCGCCATTCTGGATAGAGACCATCCTTCATTCACCGAGTGGTCCATCTCGTGATGGGAAAACCGGCTAGCGAGATCGATAACGAGAGCCGGCTCCCGGTGTGGCTTTCCTCGTGGCGGGAACCAGCTTCGTGGCGTAGCTCTATACAGCCGAAACTCGCGAAGCCGCCGCCGCATTACAGGAGGTTTGTACTTGCAAAGTGCGAAGTCACCGCCGACTTGGATCAATGAAAAGCCTGCCTCCGGTCGTCGGCCACGGCTAGCCGCCCAATCAGCCAAATGCGGGCTCGAGCGGCCGTGTCTCAGGCCCTTCTGAACTTCCCCAAGTAATTCGGGAGCTGAATTTTGCCGCGGTAATCACGCCGACCACTGGGCAGCGAGCCCACAGCTTATTCTCATCAAATATTAGTGCCCGGATTGGCGGCTAGGCCAGCGTGGTGCATTGAATCGAAAATCGTTGAGGCATATAGCGCATGCACCGTATTATGATGGGGCCGTCTTGTACCGAGCGACGAGTGTGGAGGACGAGCTGCGTGGGTGGTGTGCGAACGCGAACGAGATCGCGAGCCAAGTGCGGCGACCCACGCAAGAGACCGCAGCGCGATAATAGACGAGCGGATCGAGCGAGACGCGCGCGGTCAACCTCTCGCTCGTTGCAGAGCGCGTGGGCGAGCGCCCACTCATATCTCCGTGACCCTGATTGCGGAAAGAGCCAAGCGTCTCGTGATACAAGCCGCGCCAGCTGGTTATCGTACACCTGGAGAAAGCGCCAATGCAAAAACGAGCGACGTTACGAGCGTCCGAATTCGGCGGCCGTACCCAAAGCTCCGGCGCGTAATTTTGAAACGCGGTCGGCAGCCACCGTGCATAGCATTATTGCCGCGCAGGATAGCGTGCACGCGTAATACGGGTAGCGGCCAGGAGCCGCAGCGATAGCTCTGCCCGCGCGCTTTTATTATTATTCGCGCGAATTTAGAGCCGTGGGGCCGCTCTTTCTGCGGCGTGGCGATAACGTTAAACTCCCGCCGGGTCTTTTTTACCAGCGCCGCGCTGCGCGTTATATTGGCAAAGCGGGCTGGTGCCATTGTGTCCGTCGGCCCCCGCTCGCTCCGGTCCGGCGATTTTTAGCCCGACCAACGCCCTGGTGCCGGCTCGCATTTTCCGGGCGCGCGTTAGAGTAGTATTATTACCGTATACGAGCCCGGGGCCGCGACTATCCACCAACCACGCCGACGGCCGTAGCGATCATAGCTGCAAAATGAGACGCGCCATTAGCGCTGCGGCATACGCAAAACAACGGCCCCGCGTGTGCGCCCTGCAACGCTGCCGCTGATCGATATGCCCGCGCCGAGCCTCTTTATGCGGCGAAAACTTGCTGTTTTTGCTCAGTTTCGTGCTT
Organism: Eretmocerus eremicus; assembly: GCA_030522705.1. Taxonomy (NCBI): domain Eukaryota; kingdom Metazoa; phylum Arthropoda; class Insecta; order Hymenoptera; family Aphelinidae; genus Eretmocerus; species Eretmocerus eremicus. The sequence continues at coordinate 18,110 of JAPYYZ010000257.1, read as the reverse complement.
CGTGGTCACACCGTGAAAAATTACAGAACCGTGTCGGGTCTACGTAGCTTCGTGGGAATCATAAACTTCTTTTTCATCTTGATTTGTGTCGAAACCACGACTATCACGCCATCACACGGCATACCTCAACTCACGAGTAAGGTTTATAAATAAGAGCGATCTTACTTGTGACAGTGAGAAACATTTTCGAGAAGAGACGTTTTTCGCGATAGAGAGTACTGACAAAATATGAAGATTTCAAAAATTTCCAAAACAATTCAATGGCATTAGTCCACCAGAAGAATATTCTGACTGTTTCAAACTTGACTGGCTGATTCCTTCGAGTTAGCATGGACTTGAAGGTCATGCAATGTGCTCAGAACAACGTTCACACCGCGGCGCAGTTACTCAGAATTTGACCATATGAGAATCTCAAATTCGAACGCTCTCGCTCAAAGCAACTCATGAAGTCTCATCCATCCCTGTATATTCAACATAGCCGAGTCACTCAAAATTCAATGAAGCCCGGAAGCTCCGAGTCAGTATTCGTGAGCTACATCGACGATTCCGCATTGGCGAGAGCGTCCTTTGTCGCTGAATCGAGCCGCGATCGATTCGGATCGGGCATCCACGCGAATTTGAATATCTCGGCTTCGAGGAGTCGAAATGAGAAAGATACAGCAAGAGGGAGGTCAATCCGGCATGCGCCGCCTGTACCCGCGTCTGCACTGCATCGCTTTCGTTATGAGCAACGAGCGTGCAATCAAGGATGGAAACAATCCAAACATTCGCTCGGGCTGCAAGCGGCGCAGCTCGAGTCGGCCGAGCCACGGTAACAGCGAGAGTTTGCTTTCGAGGCACGCGGAGAGCAATTTGACATTCGAAAAACTGAATAATCAAGGCGGCCGTTCGCCGATACGGGCATCCGCGAACTCTTGCGCTCGAAGTATCGGTGCAGTATTCACCTCCGCTACCAATGGATCGGAAAAGAGCGCGCGCTCGGCATTCAGCCTGAAAATTTCAACTTTTCTCTCCGTCTCTGTCTGGGTAGCGGCCTGGACCCGCCGCGCCGCAGCTATCCGATCCGGCTCCCTCTCCCGAGCAATTTAATCTTTCAGTCGTCTAGAGACCCGATACTCTGCTTCACCGTTGCTGCACAGTGCTTATCCCCCGCTTGCCGAGGGAATACGTTAAAAGCCCCGTGCGATTTCGCGAGACAATCACCGCGAGCTTGCACCGCTCGCTCTCTCTATTTTTTATTTCCGACGCGCGTGTAGCTCGAGATCCGTCCGCGCTCCTCCCTGACGGCGCAATCAGCCAAACGAGTGTCGCTGCAAGTGGGGCGCGTATGTGATTAAATTACGCCACTGGCAATTGTGCGCGCGGAAAAATGAATTGTCGAGCGTCAATCGCAAGCGTCGTGAGAATGGCGCAATCCCATGAATTGTCTCGCGAGCGCGACACCTCGCTCTTGTCCCGACTCTGCGCGCTCGACAATGTGTAATGCACCGCGCAAAGGCGCATTCACTCTCTCGCCTCAGACAATCGATCCTCGATCAATCGCTCGCGCGACGTGGAATTCAGGCCACAATCGACGCTATACAATGCTCTTTCCGCGGATGTAGGCGACGGGGAAATATACCTAAGCGCGATAATCGAGCGGGAAAAAGAGCGAGTATTATCGCGGCAGAGCAAGCGTCTCGCACGAGCCGAGCGATAATGTGGCTCTGCCGGGCGTGCGTATTTATTCAGGAATTCCAGTGAGATCGTGCCGAGGAAGGATAATTGGATCATTAATCATTTTAATCAAATTCTGTTTGCGTTTCATCATCCAAATGGCACGCTAACGCGGCCGGACGAGCCGGGCTACTCGAGGCGCTACTTGCTCAATAATTTACCGTGCGTGAGTACACCCGGCGTCCCGCACGCACGGAGTAATTTTAAACGGGGTGAGAGGCCAGTGCGTGCCGTTAGGGAAAAGTAAAAAAAAGTAGGGACCAGGATCAGTCATTGGCGAAGTTCAACAGCTCATTACGAGGACGAGCCACACTATTACGAATCGAAGAGCAGCGAGTTGCTGATATTACTCGTTCACAATTCGATACGCCTTTCGATTATGTTACGCCAATTTCTCGCTCGTCGGATCAACGGCTATGGCTCATTGATTTCAATGGGGCGCAGTGGCGGGTGGCGTACGCGTTTTCAATCCTCCTGTGTGCAAAAGTTCGCGCCGCATTCACGCTCGATCAGCGTGAATTGTTGCGGTGGTAGCAACGCAAGGGTCGAATTCGGTAGTCGCTTTGCTCGTCCATCCTCACAGAGTCGCAAAGCTCGGAGCGTGACCACTCAATTCTCGCATTCCCATGCGTTCGCCCCGAAAGCGTGCTGTCCCACACGAAATACACATCGGTACGAGTTTACCTATTGAAAAACGCTGATCGAGGTGCAAACCGCAGCAGTCATCGCTATACTGTATATGTACCGTAAACGAGCGTGTGAAGCTGCCATCGGTGGATGGACTCATACACCTACATTGATATGAAAAAAAATATTAGGCTATAGATGAAAATAGTGTAGCGATTTTAAATTCAAAAGCACTTATGAATGCACCTTCAAATGCGCGGCTTGGCCATGCGATCCGTCACACTTTTCGCCAGCATACGCCTCGAGCAAGCGCCCATTAACATGATGAACAGGGCAGAGCGGGCGGTGCGACGGTCACTCGCGCGAGAGTCAATCAAATCAAACGGTCGCGATGCCACGTATATCATGCCTCATATCCATGTGAAATTACGACGGTCCATATATGCGATGCGAGGGAGGTCATACCCTGATGAACGTGCAAACTTTTGCTCCTAATCCGACTGCAGGCCTACGTAAGCGACGCTGACGATGAATATTCAATGCCATACGCGGCCACAACTCTCACAGATTCATGAACTTTTGTGAGTCTCGCGGCTCAATTTATCACGGGCTCTGCAAAACCTTGCACGTTATTCATATCTAAAATTACTATCGCCTCGCGGAGAAGATGGATTGGATTCTTGAAAACAAGCGTAATTGTTCCTCGCTACGAGTAAGCTCGCGTATCTTTCAGCTCCGATCGGCTGGAAGTGTCCCGCTGGAGAGCTCCCTCTATCTCCCCCTACTCCCTCCTCCACCCCACAATGCGTCGATGCAAATGTCGGATACTGCCAGTACTGTAGACTATGGCACAGAGTGTACAGTGTGTACTATCTTCTCCATCAATTTCCTCTTTCTGTTTCAGGTACGTGGTTTTGCACATTACAACATCTCTCACTGTGCATTGTGAGTAATCTTTATGTGATAATCAATATTCTTAAATGTTTGCAGAGTGATGTCGTGAAAGTTTTTTGTTCAAGATTAATTCATTATTATGTGGTCCGACAATTCATACTAAAAAATCAACCCCATGATATATGTATGGTACAAAATAGACGACACGAAAATACGTCGGATGCAAAAAAGTTTGCCGAGCCGGTATGATGATTTGCGTGGGAAGGAAAGTTTGTTTAAAATTGCTGATGAGCGTTTTATCAAACTCGGACACGCATCAACGCGGATTGCAACTGGCTAAACTACCCATATTTGGTTGAGACTAATTAGGACCCAGTAGGAGTGCTATTCAGTGCAGAGAACGCAGATTATTTAAACCAATTCTCTTTCAACTTTTTTGCTATTATGCTTCGCCAGTTTAAAAAAAAAAAAGGTCTGAGGCATTTTCAATCTAGTTGTCCTTATAGCCACTCCTCGCGGCCACGGATGGCGGCGCGGTAGCTTAGCAAATGAGGGGCATGTAGAGCACATCAGCACTGGTAGCTCTCTCGTATGCACTTGATTCATCATATTCACGTACCAGGTGCATAGTTTGCAGTATTACATTTCTACAAGTCAAATCTGAGATCACGGGCATATTGCGCACCACACACCGACGCGAGGACGGATCCATCGCTCGTCCGTCCTCGGGCACCGCGTCCAGGCTGCGGAGCTTGCAAGCTCCGCGAGCCAATCTCTCGCAAGATCCACTGGGCCCACTCGGCGCGCACCATACTCCGGCAGCCAATTCGCCGCGGCAAATCCACGCCCGCGCCCCTCGCCGCTAAGCTCGGCGGTCTCCGGCGCCTCGTGGAGGGGCACCGGGGGTGGAGTTTGGATCAAATTGGCGTAAAAAGGCGCTCGGGCCCTGGGCCAACCGCGCGCGCCGCAGCCACGACGAGGAAGCATCTCTCGCTCCGCTGACCCGGGCAGATGCGGAGACGGTCGCGCTAGCCCGCAGCTCCCGGGGGAGGCCGTCTCCGGCGAGTACAGGACTCTCGCGGAGGGAGCGAGCGACTCGAGGCCGTTTCCGAGACGCTTTCACGCTCCGCTCGGCCAACTCGATTGCCCCCCGTCGTAGTCGTCGTCGGCCCGCGGCGCTATATACTCCACAGCCCTCCGCGGCTCCCGCTAAACTGCCTGCGGCTTAATTGTACAAATATTCAATTAGGCCGTCGGCACCGAGACCCTCGTACATCTCTACGCAGACGGGCCCTGAGTGTCCCCGCCCCGGGCGTGCGTCAGGCTCCTGCAGCGCAAGCTCTCGGCTCGGAAACGGCAAATTCGACAATGAAATCACGCGCACTTACCACGAGTCATGTCGCACTGCGTCGAATGACCCGCCTGCAATGCTCTCGCTTGCTAAAACGCTCTTTCCGCTCGGCCGACGCTGTAGCGTAGCGCCAAACTCGCAATCGTCGCAATTGGAACTTTTTTGCGACTCGAACTTGCAGTCATCGCGGAGCGTCCAATCTGGGAGAATCGCGCTGATTCGACGCGTACCAGGCATCGCGGGATTTTCAAATTCACCAAGCATCCATCAATATTGTGCAACGATGCCAGAGCGATTCATCAGAATATCGAAACGCGTTCATTTAATATTGACGCTCGCTAGGAAAATTTGACTAATCGTGGCTCTCGCTGCAGTATACAATATATGCCGTTGAGCACGAATCGACGCGTGGCTGCTCTCTGCAGTATCTACCAATTACGGCTTTCATTAATGAATATCCTAAATGCACGTATTTATACACGCTCGCCTCATCAATTATATTTGAGCCTTGCTGTATGCGAATTACGATTCGGACATTCATCAATTTCTAACCTGCTGCCAGAGATTAATTCGAGTTTCGTCGCAAACGAAGCTCGTGTTAGTGCACTGCACGAATCGTTAATCCATCACATTGTCATATTCATTAATCATTCATCATCCCTTGTTGTTTCAGCAACACAAACTTCAGAGATAAAATTGAAAATTTCTCGTTCATGTAGCACTTTGTCTTTTTTGGGTGAGAACATTTTCAACTTGAGTGTACGCGTCGATAGAACCAATGTAATGGTCATGCATTTTTATGGCCTGAAAATGGGTCAATAAAAATGACTTAGACATTCGATCAATATTTCTGAATGCTGCCGACATCTTGAATTATATCCGAAAAATCAATTTTATGAAGACATTGTACTTATTCGAAAGATTTTGGCAAATCTATATATCCAAGGTGGAAATGTATGTTGAATCAGTAGCTTGCGTGCATGGTATCAAATTTTGAAAACGTGACCCATCAAAATAGCCTCCATGAATCAATACTGAAATAATTTATCATCCTCATCTATCCGTTCTAAAAGGAAAAAATTCTAATTTTGATAAGAATAATCCACGAAAAATCTTGTGTTACGTGAAATCAACTCACATATGTTTGGCCATATCAGTCAGATTATAGGGATCATGCGTGGGTATGCACACGAATATAAGTACAAGTCACGTGACTCGAGCATTACCGAACAGCACAAGGGCTAAGATTTGAATTGAAGTCAAAGTACAAATGTGCAGACTGGTCAAGGTTACACAGCACCAAATACATTTTTGCTCTGTCGAGCTTTTATCGCAAAACCATTTGCGGCGCGCGGCGTATTTGTGTAAGCAGTCGCGGCACGGTCACACAAGAACGCGCAGAAAGCCAGGGCGAGGTGTAATGTGCAGAGGAGCGTTCAAATCGCGCGGCGCAGGAAAAAAGAGCTTTGGCCGGGACTAGTTAGAAGTACAGAGCCGCGCCCACTCGATTAGTCGCGTCCGCTCTGGCTGCGCATACACAGGGCCGTGGTTGTGGCGCCCCATCGACGTAAGTGATTCCTCACAAATTCGAGTGGCAAAGCAGCCCCGATCCAGTGCTCTCTTTCGCAAGCGAGCGAGCGACGGCCAGTGGCGTGTATATTGAAATAAACGAGCCTGGCCGTTAGCGCCGTCCTCTGTCTTTATATACGTCCGAGAGAGCGATACGAGACAGAGTGTAGCGGGGCGTCGCAGGGGGTGGCCGCGTGTCGCTCGAAAAGTGGACGCCGGCCGTGACTCAGCGCGTCGCTGCGCTGGGGGATGGAATCGGGATCGGCGCTGATCGCGAGCGCTCGTTAGCGCCGCGCTCGGCTCGAGCCCGGGCTCTGATTTATCGTTGCGCGCTCGTCGCCGCTTGCTCGAGACTCCGATGCATTGACTAAATCGAGTTGTTCGTAGGGTGATACGCAGAGCTCCACTTCCATCTCAGCTGATGGACTGTGGCCCCCGCACGTTGTGCTTGTGGGAATCTCACCAGCGCGATGATTTTTGGAGGGCTTCCGCGCCCGATTCACGACGTGCGCCACCGCCTCTTTATAGGCGCGGTATTCTACACCGTGTCAACGCTTATGATCGACTGGGAGTAAACTGCGTTTACGTGCATGTGATGGTTGGCTTTAAGGGGAAGGAAAAGCTCTACCTTACCGACATTCATAGTAAATTGATTTAAAATAAAAAAAAACAATGTTTCGAAAAAGTAGCTCTAATCCGAACTACGTATTGGCAGAATGCAAGACTGTGTAAAATTTTGAAGCGATCCTTTGAAAGATCTTAGAGTAATTACTTTATTTGAACTTTGGTACAATTACAATATACTTGCAGTAGAGTTGCGATTACTCAACGAGCTTTCCGCGGATCACTCCAAACTTTTACACAGTGGTGTGTTCTGCCAATACGCAGTTTGGATTCGGGCTACTAATTCAAAATATTGTTTTGTTTTATTTCAATTCATTTTATTATGAATGTCGGCAAGGTAGAGCTTTCATATGACCTTAATCTTTCACCAGAAGCAGCTCTTGTAGATTGAATTTCGATCGTGACGTCCATCACCAGAGCTTTGTCTCTTCGTCCAGTGTTAACAATGTTTTGTTCCTCGAGGATTTTATCGCTGTCTTTGATTACATACACCCTCGTAATTCCCCCGACATTTCCCACCGGGACCGCCCAATCGCATCAATCTATCAAGCCATAATTCAAGGGCGAAAATATGGCACAGAGGCGAGGCATTCATTGAAACTCGATGTGCCACGATCGCTTGTGTATGAAAAAGACTGCCCGCATAATCCCTCTTTGAAGTCGGCAGCCCCGACACGATCGCAAGCTTCTCCTTTGCGTCGCCGTGTCGGCTTCCGCGGGCACGCATCGGCTGGCCCTGGCTCACTTTTCCACTTTCTGGTCGCGCTCTCTTCTCAATTTCGTACCGAGAACGATTATTTTCTCCACCACTGATCCTGCTGTCCCTCTTCATTACTATACTCTCCCTTTGACGTGCTCGAGCTAAATGCGCCCAATCAGATTCGATATAAAATTCAAATTCAATATCGCTTTTCTCTTTGATAAAATATTCACATCGCGCGGACGCAGTGGAAAAGCAACAGGGCTGGAGAGTTCAATTATGCTAACTAACGCGCCACTTAATCGTTCACCGATGCACACATTCACCGCCTCGTTTCCACGTGGATTCAAAATGTTGTGTGTAATTAACGTTCAATGACGAGGGAAGTTGGTACTCGTATACGGACTGGGAGAATAACTAAAAATCTCCGTTGAGCGGAATGATGAGGAGCTTCTGGGTCAACCAGCCGGAACGGGAATCAGTGGCCGCGCGCGTACAGTTTGGCAGCGTATCAAGTTATTGAGCAGCTGCGTAAGCGCCTCCTCCGTCGAAGCGAATATTCAGAACCGAGTAGCTGTACACGTCTCATAAAGAGAGATGACGTGGCTGCAGGTACTTACAATCAAATGGCGGAAGGAGGAGCGAGAGCCGCGAATCGGGTGGATATGAAGGGCCGATAAGGGCAATAGACGGAGGACGGGCCAACTGCGGCGCACAGAAAGAATCGAGTTGAGAGGCGAAACTAATTTTGTGCCTTTTGTGGATCTCTGGCTCTCTGTACTCGGGCAGGCTGCATTACGCTTGTGCGCGGCACTACCCCCGCCTCTTGGTCGCTCGCTTTCCCTCTCGCTCTTTGTCTTGCAGAGAGACGAGACCTAGATTTCCGATACTATTGAAATCCGCTGGAGCGAAAACCAAATTATATGATCCCGCTGGAGCATCCGGGGCCCTTTGATGTTTTCCCAGCAGCAGCAGCACCAGCAGCTCGCCTCTCTTCCTCTTTCTCCGCGCTCGAGATACGACGGCCCCCGCTCATATACACATCGCAAACGCACACACGCTTGTATTTGCGGTGTATTGGTGCAGATGTGCCGCACGCGCGCCGTTGATATGCGCGATTATTCCGCAAAGTAAGCAAGCAGACGCGCGCCGTAGCGAGAGAGAGAGAGAGAGAGCCGGAGGGAAAAACTTTTGCTCGTGGCTCGGCTGGAATTAATTTGTGTAGAAATTTATGTGCTCAAAAATTAATGATGAGCGCAGCAGAGCTCGAAGAATGAAAAGTCGCGCCCCTTTCAGCCCCGACGCGACGCCGCGCCCGGCTCTCGTGTATACTTTCCCCGAGCGACGCTTTACTCTCGCTCGACGGCTCAAAGCGACTCGATGTACGCGATCTCGGCTAATTCGTAGCGAGCCGCTGAAATATCTGAGAGATCGCGCTCGTCAGGCGTGCCACTTATACGATGCTGGTATTCGAGAATCGAGATGGAAAATTCGAGGAATTCGGTCTGAGATATTGAACGAAGCGAGGAATAGGATCATCAGAGAATGAGAGTGGCTGTGTCAATTTTTGTGCTCTGAATTCATTCAAGGCTGCCGGGAACAAGAGACGAGGTGATGGAGCGAGAAACTTTTCGAACCCAATTACGCTGGAATTCTGATGATCGAGGCACACGGGTGAGCTCATAACTCTTCCGCGAGAGATATGAAAAATAGGGGCAAGCGAGTCACAAGAAGTAACTCTTTTGCTCATCAAGCTCTGGTGTTACGACGATGTTGTGAAAAACTTTTTGCTCAACATCAATCATCTTCAAGAAACTCTCGCAGAGAATGTTTCTCGAACGCTGAAGAATGAAGAAGAAAAAACAAGTTACCTGTTGCCTACGTGGCTGTTTTTTTAAGGCGATTGAGCGGGTAAGGAAATATCGATCATGCCGGGATGCACTTTGAGAATGGTAATTTTTCTCTTTTGGTAGGCTAGCATGATTGCTGTTGGATTTCTTACAATTTGATTAGTTTGTGTGTTAAGATTTGATGAGTACTCGTTTGAAGCTTGAATTTTCATGAGGCAAGTGTGGCTATTGTTGCTACTTCTGTTATCTCCAAGATGAGTGCGACACTTGCTCTCTTAGGGCGTTATTTTTCCCGTTTGTTGGTGGAAACTGATGACCCAGGCATCTGGGCCTCGCCTTGATCGTTGTCGTCGGGTAAAGTGTCAGCTGATAAATTCTGCCTGCAATTAATGGTGCAGCTATTGAATACGATGTGACACGATCGAACTGCACAAGAAATCGGAGCTTTTCGCAGCATTGATGATTAATGAACATTCATCCTCTCTTGCGATAGTCGAACCCAATTTTCTTAGTTTCGGTCACCATGGTATTGCGATAAATTTCATGGATGGGTTGGTTCATGTGGAGCGCATAATACATATAAAGAATGCTGTTGATACTAGAGCACACTCTGTCCAGAGAAAATAGTTGAGATAGCGGAATGTCATTTGAAATCCGGCGATTTGAACAAATTACGCGGAGGGAACTAGCGTGACTCATAGTGTGATCATGATCTGCAGGAGTTTGGTTGTGCTCAGTAAGAAATATTTGAATTAGAAAACACGGTGTAGTTCCATTGTTGCAAAATGCTGACGATCATGATCAGCGTTTCGATTGACAACGAGATGAAATCGATGGAGGAGCTTCTAACCATCAAATTACGTAAATGCATCAGTGTGTGAGGTATACACGGCAGCGACGCTCAGAAATATGTCCTCGATGTCGGGTTGCAGGCGTTGGCCCAGGCAAGCGAAAGCCCCTTAGTAGTGACAGCACAGTCCCACCTCTATCGGGAATAGGCGCCCCAAAGCCCCGCTGCATCCACCGCGTCCGTGGCGAAAGCTCCGGCGCAGCATGTATATTGTAAAGCTAATATCGACGGAGCTTTGCACGGGGCTCGCTCTCTGCGAGCTTGTTTCATCTTCGCTTGGCATCTTTGCGGAAGAGTTGCCGAGTCGCGTACACACAGAGAGCGATGGCCGTATGCGCGAAGAGCAGGCGCAGCGCAGGCAGGGATAGAGGCCGCGCTAACGCAAATTGCTCGCGTGCATAATTCATTCAAGTATCCCAGCTATGCGATTATGAGAGCAAGCGCAGGCCGCACTCTTTCTCTCCTCTCGGCCGCTCGCGCTCTCGTGTGTTGCGCCACATAATTTCATGAGCGCGCGCCTCTTTGATGCCAGTGATCTATTATAACATTTTACTTTGTTAGAGAGGGTAGCGCTGCAGCCTCTCGCGCCGCGTCTCGTCGCAAAGCGATCCAGAGTCAATGCGCAGGCCTATGGAAGAGGCGCGATTCGCGACGTGGGCTTATTTGTGTGTTCTGGACCGCGCACTCTTCCGTTTTCGTTTGCAGCTTGATTGATCGCTGCTCGCTCCGGTGTGTACACTTTGCGGCATTCGGATCGCTCACTTGGCGTCGTCGCGCTGCATCGGCCGTCGCGCTATAATTGTGGTATTCGGCAAACGACCGGCTAACGAAGCCATGTGCACACGCGCATACCATATTGAAATGATGCGAAATCGATCCTTCGAATGCAACTCATCTATTCAAATTCTCATACGAATCGAGTCATTCTACTTGCTGATAATTACCTGGTTTATCACGGGTCTCTTCGTTTGGGCCATGCATTCAAAAACTCGACTAATGCAAACAGACGACTTTGAAACGCGATGAGTTCCCAGTCGTTGAGAGCAAGTTGCACGCTTTTCGATTCGCGATGAAACTTTACGAGCCCGACGAGTGAGCCGTGGAATATCGCCAAGCGGCGGCAGCTTGCTTTTGATTTTGCGCGCCGCAAAAAAGCTGTAGAGGGAAAAAGTGCGACAGTTTCAGATGCGGGCAGAGTCGCCGAGCGGGTAATTCGCGCAACGCTCGCAAGCTCCTCGGATATGGCAGTCGTCGCCGCACAAGTGCCGTCCGCAGCCTCGTAGGTATACACGGCGCGCAATTCGAAAACTCGGCCAATGAGGCGGCAACTTTCGGCGAAGCTCGCCGAACGCGCAGCGTCTCGGAATAATTTGGACTTTGCAGGCATCCCGGCTGTATCTTGCGAGATACAAGAGCAGAGCGACATCGTGTATAGCATGGCAGGCGCGCGGAGAGGAGAGAGGAGCGGCGAAGCAGCCCCGCGGAGCGGAAACTCCGGGTTATCGATTCAACAATCGAAACACGGATCGAGGCGCTGCCGACTGTATGTAAATTGCGATCCGATGCAGCCAAAGCGAACAAGTTGTAGCGCGGTAAACTTCTTCGTCATCTGCGCGTGGCGGACTTGCAGGATTACTCTGCTCCGCTGCTGCTGCTGCTCCTCTATACTTGTAGCAACGCTCCGCGCAACTCTCCTCGCTGTCTCCTCTCGTTGGCGAGCGCCGTAAAGTTTTACGTAGGTATCGATGCAAATGGCGCCATTGTTATCGATCTCCAGCATGAACTTAGCCGAGCATATGAAGCTAGCATTGCCCGAATATAACCGCCGCGGCGCCTGCCCGATACATATACATATATCTCGTTGGCGATTTTTGTCTCGCCCGGCGCCTTCTTCCGCGCTCCGTTTGCTCCAACCAACCCCTTTCTTCTCCACACTCGCACGTAATCTTGAATGGTGCTATCTGAATAATGCATCGCGATACAACGCGAGTTGGGATTCTTTTCACATTTTTAAACCCATTCACTGCCCACTTGCTCGCCCGGTGTCATTAAATGCGATTTGAGACCCTTCCTGCGAGACATAAGTATCGGCACATGAAACATTTCCGTTGCCAATATTCAAAATCGGGGGTGCAGATTACTTTGGTTCAAAAATGAGAACGAGCGGAAGATTTGTTCTGTGGACGACGGCGTGATCAATTTTTACACATATACGTGCCATTTTGCTGGAAGAGGTTTCTTCATTTTTCACAAGAAGGGAAGGTTTTTGAATTTCCTTTACGATTTTATTGGCATCATTGATATTTATATCGAGCAGATTGGAGACGAGTAAGAGAAAATCAGTTCAGATTGTATCCATAAGTAAAAGGCACCCGCATCGATTGAGGCTCAGAAGCCGCTCATAAATCTCCAGGATAATCGGAATGCCCAATTGAAGACACAATTCGAGCTGAATGGAGTCATACGAGCTCATGAGGCGCAATAGTTCATGCAGCAAATAGTCGTCGATCAAGCCATGAAAAAGCCTCTCCCGCTCGATGTAGAAGATGAAAGGCTTCATTATTATCCATCGATTCTCAAGAAAGATTCAACATCAATATAGTAACGATCAACTTGATCCAACATCAGAAGGTAGATGGCAAAGGTATCAGCTTTCAACTCATTGCAGAACTGGAAAAAGATTAGGGAAAAAGTACCAAGCGGGAAAAAATGCAAACCTTCGAACTAAAATCTGGAGACAGAGAGAAACTTCCTCAGTTCTTCAAATGATGTGATCAATTTCCATAAGCGCATGGTACTCACTACATCACCCGACTACCATCGCGTGGACATAGATTACCTTTGGGTTATAATGCAGAGCTGATCCGCGTACATCTACTCATTTTTCAAGAGGCGTTAGAAAACGTACATCGCGTGTAATCTTTTTGCACGCGTGCAGTCGCCCTTTGAAGGCAAACGGAAGATGTACATCTATGAGTCAAGCAGCTTTCAGCTTTGTATGGCCGAGTTTCGAACACAAGAGAGCCTCGCTCGAGCTCGATCCAAGTTTCGTATTTCGCAAGTATCTGAGCGGTGTCCGCGAGAAGCTCATCCGCTCCGCCCGAAACTTGGCTCTCTCTGCACCAGCAGCAGCCCATGTATACTCGAACCAGACCTGCTTACTGGCCCCTCTCTTTGAGTATGCATTCGCTTCGCAGCCTCTTCGCTTTTCAAGCCGATCCCACTTGCTCGTGTAGTTCAAATTCAACGTCGTATTCGAATGCTTAGCCACCAGATTATCTAAAAGCTCTCTCAACCTTGGACGTCTTACTTCTTGTTCAAGTCCGATCGAGTCGGGCCAATGAAACCCGGTTGACGCCATTCTTGGGTACAATTTACAAAAATCCTTGCGAAAACAATGATCTAGGAGAGCATTTCCAGCATTTTGCGCATGACCAGGCGTTGTCTGAGTGTAAGGATTGAGAGATAAGAACGACTAAGCACAGATAGAAAAGAGGCAAAGTTTAATCGCGAATGGCGCGTCAAGTGATCAAGGATGATCGCGTTTGAAGAAGTTCACCGAGGCGCACAAATTCCGCACACTGGAGCCCTACTCGTAAGATGAGAGTAAGTGGCAGCGCAACTATATAGGCAGCCACGCTCGCTGGATCTTCTTACCCTCGCCGACGTAAGTACATGCAGCGCGGCTCGATTGCGCTCGCGCTTTTGCAACAATTCCGCTGCTCAGCCGACGCTCAGCACAGCTACTTCGCAACTATTGCACTCTGCATAGTGGCCAAGTTTTGCGTGCTTATGCGAAGTCTGCTTCGCTCTAAATAATACTCCAGCGAAGGTTGAGTTAGAGTGAGAGAGAGAGAGAGCCGTATTCTGGTGCCAAAACAAGAATACGCTCGAGGCCTCGGACGCGCTAGGCACTGTTCTTGCCAACGAGATTGAAATGAACGCAAACGAACGGATGCGTGGATCAAACTTCGAGTCAAACTTGGCCTTTGATGATCCATAATTTACACTATGCGCGAGTAAATAAGCGCAAAAAGACGCCAGCGTTTGAGATTCTCCAGTAACCGGCCTTTTCAAATTGACCAGAGCTTGTAAGCTTGCACAGCTCCCGCAAGAAACGCCGCACGAGCTGAGCGGTCGATTTGCACGCAGAATCTCGGTTGAAGAGGCGAGAGCTGAAAAAGCCCCCAAGTGGCCTCTGAATGAGGATGAAGCGCTTGTGCATACGCGATGCGCATTACGAGTGGGATTACGCGAACGTTAATCGAGAGAGGAGGAGGTCTGTGAGTCGATATCGCGCGCTGCAGTAGCGAGATCTATTTGCGAGTCCATTAATATTCGAGAGGACTTTCGAGACTCGGCTCGCGCCCCCTTCTTCCACGCGTCGCTCCCGAGCACTCAGAAGCCCGATTCGGGGCTGCTTTGTTATGTATTCATGCATATTACCGCGGCTACGTGACGCGTGTTGCATTGGGAGGGTTGGAGAAAGGGCGCGCGTCTTTTTCAGCTGGCGATACGTCGGAGCTGAATCGGGCCCTTCAAATTCTATTTCGAATATCGCGAAGAATACGCGCTCGCGGACGCGGCCCGACCCTCGGCTGCCGAGCGCTCGCTCAAAGCGGAGCGTTATATCCCCTTGCAAGCTCTGATCGAGTTTTGCGAATTCTATTTCTGCTACGACGAAGACGACGACGATGACGATCCAATTTGCATGAAAGACTCCGCGAAACAGCGTCGAAATATTCGAGCTCCGTGTGACGCGGCGCTCGCCAACGCTGGAGCACGAATGTATGCGGCTTATCGCGAATCATTAGTGCCTCCGAGATGTCTGCGTGTGTTGTGGAATTAATTGGCCTGGCCCACTTTCGCGCATGCATGAGGAGATGGATCGCTCGCTAATCGCAGTGTACGAGTGCGTTTACTCGAATCTCTTGCACAAGAAAAAACCTCATAGTCGTCAGCTTCGGCGTTGGAATTACTTGCGTGACTAGAGCGCTCTTGACGGCCGTCTTGAATACGTGTTATAAAGTAAAAAATCTGTAGTACTCAAATGTCACTTTTACGATAAACTTTAATACGTACCGAGTCGGATACTCACTCTTAGAGCCCTCTTTATTGTAAATACCCTCTCTCGAGAGGGGCTTTCTTCTGCAAGACCTCGCTCGGCCGTATGACGTTATGGAGGCGTTTGATGCTTAGCTTCTTAGGGAGAGTAAGTACATGGCGAGACGAGGTCAGCAGAAACAATAGCCTCTATACTTTTTACTGCTTGGCCATCTGCAGAAGCAGTCTAGACGCAACTTATATTTTCGACTCAGATCGGGTCACTCGATAAGTATGATAAAATTCTGAAGAGACATGCCAGAAGCATATGTTCGCTGGAATTACGATACTATTCCCGTCTAACTCTCGTCGTGTTCCCCATATTTTCCCGATGTTGCAGCCGGATCGATGCCGGAGCTTGCGGTCAAATTGACGTTGAATTCTTACAAAAAAACATTATTTCTCTCACGATTTTAGTAGAGCTTATCATACCCAGTCTCATAAAAAAATGGATAGACTGTCTAAAGATCAAGAAATCGTCGTGGCTTGAAACTTCAGAAAAGGTTTGAACGTACTGCGCTTTTTCGAATGTTTCACCAGATCACTATGTGCATTGAGATTTTGAATAATGTGAGATTATCGAAGAATTTCGAATGCTGTTTGTGAAAGGTGCACTTATCTCATACTCTCAAAAGAGTCGAGAGAATCCGTTCCGTATACCGCGAATAAGACGCCGTAAACTCTTTGGATTTTTGAAAAGATGAATCGAAAAGTGGAGTGAGAATAAGTGCCGCTCAAGGAAAGAGCCTAGGAATCTTCATTCTCGCCCAAGAAATGTATGCACCGTCACAAAGGAGCATCGGTGCACTTTACGCGAGTCCAGAATGTCGAAAAGGAGCTTTCTCGAAGGAGACTCGAGTGGATACATTTATGCAGTATTAACGCGGGCGCAGGGTCCGCAGCGAGATCTCGATCCGGTCAAGCGCCAAGGCTCGGGGTCCCTCCGTTAAATATTCACCGGGGAAATCCTCCGAGGTATATACGGGCTCGCGCAGAAGCCACCGCTTCGCCCTCCGTTTTCGCGGATCAGAAAATATTTCCCGAGTCAAGGCTTACACGATACGAGCGTGTAGCCCGGCCCTGCTCGTCTCTGATACGTTCAAGTTACACGCGACATTTTTGCAGCATCGGGCAGATTATACGCGGAATTCATTCTGATATACCCAAGCTGAACGAACATGCACCCTCCTCCGACCGAAATCCGTATTTTACCGCGGCAAAATATTTCCATAACACGCCGAGCCCTTCCTTCTCTCTTCGGCATAACGTATATGCATCTATGATTGGGTCGTGTACAATATGAGCTAGTATAATATCTCCTTACAAACGTGGATTAAATGAGAAAGTCAGAGAACTTTTGTAAAAATTCTTCAGCAGAATATGGATCCGGAGCTGCGATGGAATAGTCATCAACAAGAGCTGGTCGTAAATCACGAATGTACTCCATCAAAAGCGGAGCGAGTTTCTTGCAATCGTCAGCGCAAATCCGTTGAACGCGAGCCCGCTCATCGACCGAGCGACTGATAACGTCATTTTCTCTTTGCTCGTACACGTATATGCTCGCAGCACATCAACCAGGTTTACCGGCTTCTTTTCCTCGCTGAGTGGCATGCATGCGTCGATGGAAGGCATTTACGAGACAATTGAAAGGGCTTAACGAGCGCGCGTTTTTATTCCTTCCTTCTGAAACGAACGAGCGACCCGGTCCGCGCGCAGAAGGAGTACAAAAAAGAGTTGGAGCGGCCGCCTGGTCCGGACAGCCGTATAGACCGGATTCATAAAGTCGATATGCATGCGCGGGCCACTCGGAGACGCCAGAGTCGGGATCAATCGATCGACGTGGCCGCCGGCGTCGTCGCGTCTGCAAGCTCTCTCCGGCGATGCTTTTTACGAGGCCGCAAGCTCGCCCGCCGCCATACCGAAGAAATACGCGTACTGCGCTCGCGGGCTCGACGGGCGAGCGAGTCATGAAGGGCCGAACAAGAGTCGATGGGACGTATCGCGGGGTCAGGTACGATGGGTTTTTCCAACAACAGCTCTCCGATCGACTTCTCCTCCCACTATCCTCTCTCTCTCTCTCCCATCTGATCTGCCCGCTCATCCACTTCCGCCCTCTTTCAATCTCTCCCCCTTGTCTCTGCCTCTCCCGCCCTCCATTCTCTCGCTCGTGTGTGGAGCTTTCGCATCGTGCGCGCTCGCAAACTCCTTGGTAAATGTTCGACTGCGCTAGCCTTGACAAACGTTTCAATTTGCCACAAAGTCACTCTCCCATCCGAGCACAAGCCGATATGCCAGCTGGTGTAGCTCGGCGGCCGCGGCATCGGCTCTGAGAGCTCGGCCCATTAGATATTGGTACGGTGACAAGGAGAATCGATCGGAGAAGCTTCAATAGCAGTTTTCGAGAGATCTTTCATACGTTACACCTCTGTATGTGCTCTACTGCATATCCGTTTGACGCTTGAGCTCCATTCCGTGGTTTGGAGTGATTCATAGAACCACACTATTATCCTTAAGGCCATGTCGTAGCCGTGCATCCAACGCGTGGGTAGCCGTTTTCGCGGCATTTCCCATTATTCTTGAATCCCTAAGAGATTTGGATCGAAATAAAAGGGAGAAGCTGTTCTACGTCCCCAAATCTAGAGCACCTCTCTCCTTATTTGATCCAAATCGCGAAGATTTTTGAGAATAACAGGAACTCGATGAGTGCCTATATACCTTACCGTATATATGGCGCCAGTATACATGCATATAATGCTTCCGGGCATTCCCATTATTCTCAAAAATCTTGGCGATTTGGATCAAAAGAGGAGAGACATGCTCTAGATT
>JAPYYZ010000256.1:0-25367 GCA_030522705.1 Eretmocerus eremicus | reverse complement strand
TTTGTCACTACGAGCAACTCTGCATTCTCATCAAATGATATCTCTGGTCCCATGAGAATGGAACAGATCAGCTCCTTCTCATTGGAATCCAATGTGCCTAGGCTGATTTGAAAGCTCTTAAAATGAACTTGGAAATGTGCTAAGACGTGTGGGGGAATATTAAAATGCACCTCAGTTAGAACCTTCAATAAGTCGTAATTTGCTATTAGGAAACCTTTGTCATTCTTGGACTGTTCAGTTTGTAACTCATGAAAATTGTATGGATCAGCTCCGGCCCGTTGGAGTTCAACGATCTTCATTCCATTTCACAGCTCTTATACAATAAGCTCCAAACTGAGCTCAAAAACGTGAATAAATATTCGGATCCATTGAAGTTAGGAAACCGAGAAACCTCAATTTGTTGTAACGAGTAACTTCGCATTCTAAAAAAATGAAATCTCTATTGTGTATAAATCGAATAGCTTGGCTATCCCACACCGAAATTGGCGCGCTTTAGCTCGTTTCCAAGCTCTTGCAATAAGCTTTTTTTAGGAATGACGATAGATTCACTTTACAAAATTTATATTATTCTATTTTATTGTTCAAAATCCTATGAAAAATGCCATCAACGATTTTAGGCCGTGAAGCAACTCTTATTCAATGTTTTGCTCTTCCCCGATGGTGGTTGGCTCGCTGATTTCAACAATGGCGTAAACCACGAGCCGACAACTCCTGAAGAAGTTCTGAGGGATCACCAACTAGAAAATTTGCGGAAATTGTGCATTCCAAAAATCGTCCTGCTATTGTATAATGTCATGTCTCAAATGAATGAACATGCTGAATGTATTCAATTAGCTGACATTCTTGCTTCAGAGCATCTTCAACTGTACAAAGTAAGTACGAGGCAGAAACTATGTCTTAGACATTTGAAAATCTTGCCAAACTTTTCTGCCTTTCACCATCGTATCAGGAAAGGAGTATGCACGTAACGGTAGCACACTTGGCGTCGGCTTTTAGCAAATTTAGATCTGATAGCTTAAGATAGTTTATAGTAGATAAGGGGCTGCGTGGAAAAAGGGTCTGAGAGGGGTTAGGTCCTTCTTCCGTCTCCTCGCTTTTCGAGCCTCTCACCCAGGATCTATCACCCCATGAAAAAAAATTTTCTCAATAAACTTTGGCAACCATGAGAAATAAGTATTTAGGCTCTATTGAATCGCAAAAAGAGTCGTACACCGAAAATTCGTTCATTAAAAGGCTTAATTACCGTTTCAAATAGAGCCATACTGATGTAGATATGTAAAAAAGGCCCAATTGCAAGGATCGATTTTAGAAAAGGCCCAAGTCATTTCCAGAAATCGTTTGAAGGGGCCTTATTTTTGACAAAAAGGGCCTAAGTAGGAGTCAATTTGTAAAAAAGCCGAATTGATGCCGAAATTTCTTGCAAAAGATGCCCAAATCCACAGAAACTCATTTTTATCCAATCTGGACGTTCAAACATGTTCTTCTACCTTGAAACTGAGTACCTTTGGACTTATATAGTGAGAATAAATTGTCCACTTTCTCACATACTGAACACACGCTTCTGGTCCGTCTGCTACTGTAGGGTATGCATGAAACCATCTTCCCGGGATGGGATATCTTTGGGGATGTGCCCAAGGTCATACTAGTGGAGTTTCGAAAGCCACGGATTTGATTGGTAGATTTTATTTGATTTTTTTGCGAAGGAAGTGCGCTGAAAACTGACTCAATACTAGTTAGAAGGGCCTAACTACATATTTTAATGGCCCTATTTTTTCTGAATCGATCGGAATGGTTCAATCCGCGTTTATTCACTCCGAGAATGCCAACTTCTTCAAAATAAGCCAGTTGGATTCACCGAATTATGTCACAGACGATTTCAATTCAGTTACTATCGATTTTCTCGAAATGGCCATTCTGCAGTTTGAGTTAGAGCCTATTTCCACGCAGCCCCTCAATTGTAAGCCCATCACCTAATAACGCCACGTGTGTGTACGCATGCTTTTTTTCAATTGCGTAGGTATCTCCCCACGTAGAGTGTATCCTTGTTGCGCGTAATCAATTTCTGAAATATCTTGGTAAAGAATTATCCATCCTTCTGGTTGTTACGACGTATAGATCCGGAAAATCGTAGACTCCTGTGAAGACTCATCCTGAGTGTGTGATGTGGCTGCTGTTAAGTGGTCTGTTAGTTGAGATGCGAACAAAAGGTTCAAGTCGTTCGTAGTATGACTTTGTCCCATCATTTTTTTGTTCCACCTCAGGAGGAGACGAATAATTGTGCAGAATATCATCATCGTAATGTACTCCATTTATCATGACAAAATCAATTCACCACGGCAACTTTTACTATTGCAGGTATTTTCCAAGGAATATTTGCGAGAGGTCTTGAAAAAAATGGCGGAGTCATCAGTTGCATTAATGAATCAAAAGAAGGATCCTTGGGGCTATTCCAAATAAAATATGTATATAAACGAATTAATGGTACACCTTCTGTTATGTAAAATACGAAACAAAACTTTTCCCAATAATTTTTTCACGATTTTTGAGTACTCGTGTCTTTTCTGTATAAAAAGTGTTTAATAATATTCATTTTTTCTACGCGTGAGGTTGCAAGTGATGTAGGTGGTTTTTTAACACGTTCACTGCGGCATTGAAAAACGATGATCCTTATCCCGGTGTGCGGTGGTTCCCACTGGTGGATCCCACATCATGTTATTTTCCATAAGACAAAAATCTCCTGCACACATGGAAGGACTGACGGGTCGCACTGGTGGGCCCCACCGCAGTGAACGCGTTAAATCGAAAATGTAAATAAAAAAATTTTCAAACTCTGTGAGACTTGACAACTCTTCATGATCTACATACATGATAATCATGCAAAATTCACCTTTCAATCTACGATAAGTCAGAGTGAGTACGATGATATACGGAGAACTAACAATGAGTCCACCTTTAATTTCCCAGAATACCCACTTTGAATCCACAATGAGCGATGAGCGATTTCTAACATAAATGGCTAGAGAAGATATTTTGGATTCTTTCGTTGATGCATTTGACCACGGTGCCGCTCGAAATACTCACCTATCGGTGTGAACTCTTGATTCACAGATATCTGCCCCAGAATCACGTTTCAATTATAGTTTTTTTTTTTAAATGTTTCCACTTGTCGCGTCCCTGGTCCGTCCCTGAGGTGCTCTAACGGTGCGTCGAGGGCCCACACTGAAATCTAAGGCCGATCCTTAAGAAAAGACTTTCCATAAATTCAAATCAATCGACCACGAGCCAAAATATATTTCTGTTCGGTTCATTCGATTTTCGAGCTGGCAACTCGGACCTTATAGAAAGAGAGAGAGGTCCGAGTCTCATAGCTGCACCGCAGCTGTGAGCTCGATAACACTGGTGAACGTATTTCGACCTTCAGAATGCGTTTTACAGACTGAAAGTCGCTGTACAGACGTGGTTTGAGCTGCTGAATCCGAATTCGTTTTTAGAATTGCTCTATTGCGTCAAGATTTTGAGGTAGTTATTGTTAAAGTTGCAAAAAAACGCTAATTTTGGCTCTTTTCTCGATCTTATGGCACATGAAATAAATGTTGGAGATTTTTTTCTATTCGGTCTATACGAGAGAAGAAAAGTAGCGCAACAAAATGAGCAACGTAAGTAGAATGTGCTAGTTTTGGTTTTTGAGAAGCGATGGTTTTTGTTATCTATGCGCTCAATCTCTAATGAGGTGCCCGCCGCGTGCAAAACTTGATGCTTCTGTGCACGCTGCAAACTCCAAATAGGAAAGCTGGCGTACATGTTTTTCACAAAGCTCATTTTGTAGCGCATTTCTTCTTCTCTTGCGTAGACCAAGTAGAAAAAATCGCGAAAATTCGGATCTCGTGCAATAAGATCGAGAAGAGTGCCAAAATTTGCGTTTTTTACAAGTTTAACAACAATTATCTTCAAGTCCTGACGTGATAGAACGATTCTGAAAACGGATTTGGATTCATTCAGCAGCTCAAATTATGTTTAAAACCATCTCCAGTTTGAAAAACTTATTTTCATGTTCGACATTGTAATCAAATTGATAAAGCCGTGACTCGAAAATAGTGGGGGCAAACTAGGCATATGTATCATATATTTATCAAAGTCTTGGTCATTAACTCAAGTGTTGCTGTGCATCTTATGACTCAGTCGTAGCTAGGGGTACAATTTGGGTCTATAATGAGTACAACTCATATTAAGGTATAGAACGTTTATTTATCTTCGTCTCTCACTCATTACCGCAACATTCATCCACAAAATTTATCCTGACTCATCAAGAATTCATTTAAATATATCAGATCTGGAAGATTTCGAAGATCTCAACAATAACAAATTACGATATGCTTGATGACTATATTCTTGACATCTGCTACTCTTATCTATGCCCGAAAAAATGGAAATTCAGATTTTCTAGTAATTCTACAAATGCAAGTCAAAGAATTTCAAATTCAATCATCCGGTCTCACTCAATACTGATTTACATACATCATTGTACAAGAAGCACAAATAAAGTCAACATCATAAACCTAAAATTTACGAGTTTCACAACAATGAGTAACAGTTTTCCAATTAAACGAGGAACACGTAATTCTCTTCTCCTAGTTTTAACTCCAAACCTCATTGACACCGATCATCATTGAAGCATCTAAAAATTGAGTAGGTTGGATGTTATACGCTTGTCAAGAAAGAGCTACGTTGGTGTCGATAGTCGAAAGTATAAAGGATTTCGACATCTCTTATTCACAAAAGCACTTAACGTATGTTATTTGCATAGAATAAGTGCCTCTGTGAATTGGACACGTCGATTTATCAGTGGAGGGAACCCTAAAAAAATCTTTGGTAAAACGGAAGTATCAAAAAATATAAGACCTAGATGAAACCATCCAAAAATCAATCATTATGAGAGGAAAAATTGGCTTGAATGAATCCCCACAGCCCAAGAAAAGTATAAACAAGATTATAAAGGGACTATAATGATTTATTTAATGAATTGTTTACTCTCTTTTAACATTTTTTAGCAATACTTTTCTGGGTAGTTCCTCGCCATCCTTACAATACATTTTTGGACAGTTATTTGTTACTTTCGTGATTTTAGAAAGCTTCGTCATATCAGGTAGTTCCTTTAAAAACGGACTTTTTGGACATTTTCAAATTTTTTGGGTGGTCTCTTTAGAGTGTCCATATCTGTGTGGTACGATTTACGAAAATATTCGGGGTGGCTTTTTTCACAAGCTCTCTTGGGAGATAATTCTCCCTCGCCAGACATTTTTGGATGGATCCATTGTAGTAGAAGGTCTTAATTGGTTCCTTTGCATTCTTACTTTTTTGGATTCTGTTTTATTCCCGACCATCGATGTATTTTGGCGCGTTACTCTGTCAGCAAATGCATTAAAATAATTTCTGTGCACCACTATTTACGAACCAATCCATATATTAAATTGACACGTTCGCCGTGGCATTAAAAATCAGTGGTCTCCTCTGGATGCGGCGCGGCGGGACCCACTGGTGGTTCCCACACAATATTATTTCCCATTTAACGATATTCCGCCGCAAACAGAGGTGGACAAGCGAGACTCACCTGGTGGGTCCCACCGCAGTGAACGCGTTAAGGATCTTGATAAAATTCTTCGATTTTTTCCTTTATGACAAATTACGACTTGAGCTTCGTCATTTTGTGCAGCTGGGTTTAGTTTTCTGTCGTAGTCAAATCCGCATTTCGGTCTATAGTAAATAACGCAAATAGGCTCAGTAGTAACTCCAATCCTTAATTTCATATACGCAAAAAATAGTTTAGCGGTACAGTAAAACCTGCTTCATTGGCCATCTCTGTAGATTAGCCACCTGCCACTTTGGCCACTACGTACCTTGGACAAAATGAATAACATTGTTTTTCATGAAAACTTTTCTGTGTACATTGGCTACCCATTTCTGTTGGCTACCTGCCTAGATTCACAAAAAATTTTGGATTTTTTAGGTAATTTTTATCTGTGTACGTTGCCTACTAGGGCATTTGCCTGAAATTCCTATAAAAAAAGGTTTACTTTTTCATATGGTTCTGCCATAGAATTAATTTGGGACTTTGGACTTTACATTCATCTGGGGGATACTATAATGTTGATAAATGAGGAAGTTATTCTTGGTTCCTCCGCTGTATTTCTCCTTTTTTTTATTTCGCTCCTCTTTTTGCTACTGCCCCCCCCTCCTCTCTTTCACTCTCAAGTACAGAGTATGCAATCCGAGAAGATAAGTAGTAGAATTGAGAAAGATGTTCGTGAAATTTAGACTTTGATTCCGTCGAAAATCAGTGATTACTCGAAAAAAAAACCGAGCAACACCTTGATTGAGGTCGTGCATAACTCTCAAGGCGGTTCATTCGTCAATAGAGAGACACATAGATATTTATGCGAGAGAGGCAGATTCCACCTCTGCTTTTGAAAATTCCACATCTTCCGTACAGAGCAATCGATTTTTACGGAACTCTACACGGATGTGTTTCTATACATGCCCTCTTCATGATCTCTCATTTTACCTGAATTTCCGATTTATTCAAATGTGTCTCAAGAATCTTACGATGTTCAGCGAGAACTTTCATATTCATGTTCTCTACCTGAATAAATTTTTTGAGATTTTTCTCAAACCCCATCTTCGAGATATTCGGCCAAGAGACTCAAATTCCTATCTCTCCCACATTAATTCTCAAAATTTTGGTGACTAACCACTCTGAAACCGGCCTCAAAAGTGCTCTAAAATTTTAGTAAGTCATCTCGGACACCCCTTCCTTTCTTCTTCATCTCTCTTCTTCTCACGTATGATCATTTTCTTGAACCAAATCGAGTTCTGAGAGAACCCTCGTGAGAAATCATCAAGATTGAAAATTATAAATAGAAATTTGTGTAAAACAATGTAATCAATGTTAAGCTATTTGTGTCAAGTACAGAATCTATATGGTGTATCGAGTTGATCTACATCTCGTGCATTCATGTATTTCAATACCGATGATTTCCTGTCTTTATATTTTGTACATTGGCCATATCTGTACATTGGCCGCTGTTTGGTGACCAATGTACACAGGTTTCACTGTAGTAGGTACAATCCAAAGCCCACATAAACTCGCACTAACAGCGAGAGGTTGTCATCTTATGGAAAACGGATCCGCGTGAAACTTTGGGAATTGTTCCTTTTTGGTACCAAAAGACGATATCCAAAGCGGCGAATGCCAACGTTCAAGCGTTTTCGAGCTACAGGCTGTGACATTATCATAGCATTGCTTGTGTATCTCTAGATATTACTTTTGAATATGGGACTATGAGGGCAATGCCAATGTCACAGCCTATGGTTCAGAAACGTTTTCCAAAGTTTCAGCGGAATACGTTTCTCAATTATGACAACTCCTCCTTGTGAGACATACGATTATTATTTGGGAGTTGAGGCTTCCTTGGCCCACACATTATGATCGGAAAGGATCCAAGGGTGGGGAATTTCCTCTGCTCTAGACAAATCATTGTTGAACCTTTGAATAGATTGAAAATGGTCGCTACAGAATTATGCATGAAATATAATGTTGTATCAGATGTGGGTCGAAGTTTCTTATTCCCAAAGTACTTACTAAAGTAAGTAACAATTCTCAATATACATATCGAATACACTAAAAAATAACAGGAGCTTCCTCAAAGAATTTTCTTAGCATCTTTTGTCTCTGCAATATGTTCAGTGGGAACGGATTGACATTCAGTGGAATTAATTTTATGGAACAGATGCTTGAGCCTCATTTTGATAGAATCATACTGTGTCCTAATACTGATACTATTACATGATGCCTCATAATTTCGTGAGATTTCATAATTGTTAGGTTAACGGATAGCAAGCTGACTCATCCAACATGTTTCTTAACTGCCGGGAAAATTAAATTGAACCATATAGTCACATTCAGAACTCAATCAAGATCAGTGAAAAATGGTAAAACGTAAAATTTTGAAACCCGCTCAAGTATATGTAGATCTTCAAATTCATACTCATTGAATGAATCCCACCCCTACGAAGATATTCAAGAAAGCGAGAATCATCTCGACACCATTGGAGGCGAGATTGAAAGTAACACTCATCTGTTGTACTGCAAGATCGTGTTGTCAGATTTTCATGGATGTACATGTGGATGTGGATTTGAGTATTATATAATAATATTCAGGAGAGACACGAAATTCAGAACTTTCTCATCTAATGTCTAAAAAGGAAGTATGTAATACGAGAAAAAATGTCCAAAGACCTTCTCACTGTAAAGATTGAGGGGAAACGAGAACGCTTTTGCCACATTTTCCAGATAACTCTTACACCAATCTGGTAGCACATGATGGACGGGAACAGACGTTACATCAAAGAAAAGTGTCGTACAAGACGGAGCACGGGGTGTTTTTCAGCAATTTAAGACAAAAATAATTTTATTGGAATGGAAATTGGATCTGCTCGTTCCTCCCAATGCGAGCCAATTCTCTGAATTTCGTTCTTTATACGGAAAAACAACTAAGAGACACGTAGCAATTGAGGTCTATTGAAACTTGTGGCGGCTCTAACTCTGGTGCATCTCAAAATTTTTCAACGTATTTTGGTTCATTTCAGAGCTTATTTCAAGAACTCCAGAATAAATTAAGCCAAACAGAATTCCAACAGAGCAGACCCGAGCTATATTGTTTTGACGAAACAGAAATGTCAGTTTTCGAAATGACATTGCCCTCTGAAAAAATTTAGGGCTTT
The DNA here is from genome assembly GCA_030522705.1 of Eretmocerus eremicus. Classification (NCBI taxonomy): domain Eukaryota; kingdom Metazoa; phylum Arthropoda; class Insecta; order Hymenoptera; family Aphelinidae; genus Eretmocerus; species Eretmocerus eremicus. The sequence continues at coordinate 16,589 of JAPYYZ010000256.1, read as the reverse complement.
GCGTAGCTCTATACTGCGTTTGACTATTTTCCAGTGTAGGTCAGCTGATTTTGAGAGTTTTAGGCTGGGCTTCTTATGATCTGAGCTACATACAAGAATATTCAGGATTGCCAGAGCCAGAACTGCGAAAAACCCTGAATTTTCCAGAGGGCAATGCCGCGACTTCAAAAGTTGACGCTTCTATTCCGTCAAAACGATGTAGCTCGGGTCTGCTGCGTTGGAGTTGTGCGCGTTTTAGCTCATTTTGGAGGTCTTGAAATAAGATCCAGAGTGAGCCAAGGCACGTGGGAAAAGATTGAAGCGCGCCAAAGTTGAAGCTGCCACGAGCTTTGATGGGCCTGAATCGCTTCATGTCCCTTAGCAGTTTTTCTATATATAGAAAAAAAAAAAAAACGAAAATCGGAGATTTGGATTGCATTGGAAGCAACTAACAGTCCTGATTTTTATTTCAACGGTCTTATTCGTGTCTTTTAAATGTCTAAAAAAACACCACGTGCGCCGTTTTGTATGACATTTTTCTTCGATTTAACGTCTGTTCCTGCCCACCATGAGCAATGCCGGACGTGACAGAACGAGAAATGTTACCTTGTGTGCGTGATTGATAACTTAGCATGACAAACTGTCGACTATTTTAAGGTGATTTTATTTTGATTAGAAGTACTTGAATATAAAATTATGAAAGTACTGTAGAAGAATCAATGCTCATTCTCACCATAGAAAAAATGTACGAATCCCCCGATTAGAAATGATTCGTACATACATACATGATATAATTATAATATGATATATCTTCAATCGCATAATTTATTTCAGCTTCGTTTGCTTTTGTTTCGAAGTAGTTCAAACTTCCCTCATTATTTATTTCAGTCCTTCCGACAAGCGATGATTTTATCAAAAGATTTCAAGTAAAGGGTCGTTCATAAACTTTATTGATAACCGGGACAGGGGAGTGGAGGGAATCTCGCAAAGTCAATTCTACATTTTCACACCATTGAAAATTAGCCAATACAAGTAGGGACAGGTCTGAAAATGACAAGAATTTGTCGTTTTTTGACTCTTTTCATCTTTGCAATTCTTTATCGTCTCCAACTAATGTGACTAGAAAATTTTAAGGAAACCCGAAAATTGCGAGTTGTTACTCAATGATACGTAACTATTCGCCAGTGACGCATTTTATGGTTTTCTGTTAACGTATCTTGGATTCGTTTAATTTCTTCTGGTATTGTCTGTGTTCGTAAGGTTTCATACAATTCATTACGAAATTCCACCTTGCAATTTCGAGTAACATTTTTCGATCTTACATTTTCTTACAATTTGTATTTCTTATGTGAGATCCTGACTTTAAAATAATATCCAGATACCATGAGGATTTATGATGCATTGAAAATAAATATCAATATTGCATCGCTTGAATTTCGTTTCAAAGCTTTTTGATGGATAAAACATCGAGGGATAATAGATGTGAGCAAGAGAGACAGATTCCAATCTTATTTTTGCGAGCACTATATTTAAAAAACAAATCAACTAATCTGAACGGAGCTCCACTAGCTTCTTCTGAGTATAACCTTTTGAATATTCAAACTACTTTTCCCGCATATTCAAATAATTTTTTGTTTACTCACTGTTCAAACCAAGTGCATCAACTCCCAGAAAAGAAGTTTAACAAGCATGCATTCTTCCAGATAAGGGAAGAAGAAACTCTAGTTTATCGACATTCATCATAAATTGATTCAAAATGAAACAAAACATTATTTCGAAAAAGTAAATTCAAGTTGCCCTGCGTATCGGTAGAACAAACGACTGTAAATTTACCTTTTCGAAATATTTTTTTGTTTCATTTAAAATCAATTTGTAATGAATGTTGGTCAGATAGAGCTTTTACATGACCGAGATTTCCACTTTCTCTTGACTTTCTCCATCTCTATATGTTTTTGAGGTCGAAAAATGACGGAAAATCACGATTCTTGGCAAGTATTCGCGAGGTGCGGAGTTGACGTAACTCAATTCAAAATCACTCGATGAAAAGTAGATAACTGTAATTGTACGCAAATTTTAAATAATTCCAAGGAAGAAAATCAAAACTCTGTGAATTTTGAGGTTTTTACGGCTAAAAGTACATTTTGTCGATAGCCTCAGCTTCAACTTTTGCGCCATACGTTATTTCTTACTCAGGACGGCAGATTACCGTCGATACCAATCACCTGATATTCAAACACGATACTTGATTCTCAAGTGAGTGGTGGCTTTTCATTATGTGAATAATCTCTTACAACCAGATGCATTACACGTAAATTGTTCTCTAAGATTAAATACTTTGAAAAATTGAGCATTCACTCTACTATTCCCACATTGACTGCCGAAACGAGTGGAATATTAATGAAATTCAAGCTAAAAAGTTGGTTTCCATTAATTATCTGTTTGAATTATTGAAATGATATTTTCTGACACTGATTCTAGCCTTCTTATCTCTTATTTGGACCACCCATGATATGATTTTGAAATTGGAACGTACAGAATTCTTAAACATCTGATGCAATAAGTATACGTTTGACGAGTATGAGCTTGATGTGGTTGGAAATATGTATTATAGATTAGAAACTAGTTGCTCTATTGATTTGCTTCATTTACAGCCGTAGTCAAGACTTCCAGATCAATCGCGCTTTTATTCTACGTACACTTGTACGCAAACAATGTATGTCGTACATGGATACGTTCTATGAATATGTCCGTAAATTGGTTCTCATTTTGTGAAGAATTTCAAGATAGAATGCATTCTCAGTATTGACTCGATAATTGTTTGGATCAAATCTTTTTTGAATGGACTTGACAATCAACAATAAATGTTATCCCAATAAAAAGAAAAGTATTCATTCAACTTGGATCAAATTTCAAGAGTGATCACTCTAAATTCAAACAATCATCGATGCATTTTCTCTTTGTCCTTCATTCTTGTATGTACATTCTAATCTGTATTGTGCATCAATATTTCTTACTGGACATCAAAGCAACAGTTAGGGTGAGCATAAGTAATAATTGATCTAGGAAAAGCTGTTGAGCGAGAAAAGCTTCCAAGTTTTCCTGAGTGAATTTGACTTAAATTCGATCTTTTGATCGCCGGCATATAAAACTTGAGTTTCGTGCTACGGACTGTCAAATTTCCACGCCAGATCGAAAGATAGTATTTCATATCGATAGAATGGTTTCCCTTCTCTCAGGATGATTTTGGTTCTCGCTAACGGTTTGGATCTGAAACAATTAATCGTTGTTTGGAAACCAGTATTACGCCCTTGAATCGTTGAACCATTAACTGATGATGATTCATGCTATCACCTCAGCCGTCTCTAAGTAGACATTTTCCAGCCTATAAACCTTTTCCGATATTGAAAAATCATCCCATCATGAATTTTCAAAGCAGGCTTAACAATATGCATATAGGCTTCTCGTACATTCGTAATTTATGGTGTAAGATATGCACAAGAATCCACATACCATTAATTCCCTATCGGACGAACCTGTTATCTTTGCTTTGATTATACTTTCATTCGTGATATCTTATTATATATTGTTATATGCCTATTTCACAGGGAATGGTTTTAGTAATATAAGCTTCACGAGATATACATGATTAGCAACAATGTCTTACGCAAGAATTCAATTTCCTCGACTTCAAGTAAGGATCCTGAAAAATCTCCCATGATGGAAAATTCCCCTCCATCAATTTTATTAAAAAAGGTACTGAATTTACTCGACAGTATGATTAAAGATTCATTTTATAATGGTTTGAGTGGCTAAAATATAACGTAATGAAGTATTAGAGGTTTTTCGCATTCAAAAGAATCTTGACCCTCGCATTCTCGGTACGGACCAAAACTATCACGACTCGTGTTATGGCATATATATTTATGAACTCAAAACTTTGATACAAAGAGTGGTACAGTGGATCTCAGTAAAATGGCTCTACAGGATATTTGAATTTCGTTGGAATATTATTTATTCTGCCTACATTGTAGGGTCGCATGCATCTTTCCTGATGTTTTACCAGCTATTGTGCTCTGCAAAAGAATGATATTTTGTGAGAATGAAATGCCACCCAGTTAGCAGAGCTCTGTATCGGTTCCAAGTTTATAAAAAAAAACCGTTAATTACTCAAGTTTCTAGGATATTTCACTTTTTAAGGCTACGTTTTCTTCCAAGTATTTATATAGAACGTTTTGATGATCAACAAACTGATTTCCTTCATTCCTGCATATAAACTCAATTAATCAAATTCAGAATTAAAACTGTGAGCTGTTGAATTCTTTCTATGTTGATACATCTTCAGGGCTTTTAAACTCTTATGAATCAGTATTATTGTGATCACTGCGTCATAGCGAGAGCAAGTGAAAATCGGAAGAAATGTCATCAACTTTCAATTACAATGAACACGAATTTCTCATGAGAGAATGTAGATAACGATGACTACGACAAAAATTGATCTGCAATTCTTACAGCTCTTCCACTTTCTCGAAAACACCATATACACTGCCTCTGAAAATTAATGAATCATGGGTAGTCTCAGTAAATCATAAATATCTCTAAAACGTTTCATTGTACGAAAACTTTAAAAAAAGCACCTGAAAGATCATAAGAAAATCTATTGGCTCATGCCCTTTGAAAAATTTTCCTATGCCTTTTACCAGGCTACATTCCACGTTGAAAATGTAAAAAAATTTGTCTTCAGTCAGTCACCTGTAACTTTGCCGGATATTATCCGATCATAAAAATTCAAACAAGATATTATAGATAAATCTAAGAAATTGTCTACGACTTTTCCAATCTGAGTTATGACCTACGAGAGAAACAAGTTTTATGCCGTGTCTACTCATTAAGATTATGATCGTCACGCCATGAGATAGTCGAAAATTCGAGTAATTTAACATTGAAAGTATGCAGATCAAATTAATTGCTCACAATGAATTTTATGATTGAAATAGAGCCTGAACAAACGGAGTTACCGTGCCATTCGAAATCTCGATGAGTGTGAACATGAGCTGAATTCATCTACAATATCCTGTTTGAATTTTCATGATTGGACAACGTCCGCCAAAGTTACAGGTGGTTGATTGAAGACAAATTTTGTCACGTTTTCAACGTTGAATGGAGCCTGGTAAAAAGCATAGAAAATGTTTTTAAAGAACACAAACCAATAGATTTTTTTATGACCTTTCAGATGCTTTTTTAAAAATTCTTGTACGATGAAGCGTCCTGGAGATATCTGTGATTTACTGAGACTATCCATAATCCATTAACTTTGAGATGTAATGTATGTTGGCACCTCCTTCTTTAATATCTTGACTGAATATTCAGCATTTAATATTCATATGACGGTATAATCAGAAAAGGCTAAATCGAAGGAATGATCCAGTTTCTTGATTCGATCAGTATGGAATCGAGAGTCGATCATTGATGTTCGAGGAATACTATTAATCAGAATAATAGTTTCTGTCATTGAACAAATCAGGAACGGATCAAAATGCTTCAAAATGAGTGAGTTTCATCAGAAGAGTTACTACGGTCCGGAATCAGGCGCTGTTGTGTATGCCGATAACCATGGTTTTTCTTTATGTTGATGAGATGCATCACTTGGTATACAAAGACAAACATTCAGGCCATTGGATTCAGAAGAAGCGCTTTGAAATTAAATGTTTGGAATAAAAATCAGGTCTGATGAAAATGTCGTAACACATTGAGGAACGGTAACTTGAATAAAGTTTCTCATATATACATCCATACAACATCATCATCAAAGTTGTGCACATAATATATGCAATGATTCATTCAGCAATTAAGGACATGGCGGTCAGTGTTCCTAATATCCGAATACATACAATAAAATAGTTATAGGACGATAATAACTATTTCGAATTGATTTGAAGTCTCGTCCAAGTACAATATGATCAAGTATTTTCTCAACGAGTATGAAAAAATGTTTTGAGCTCATTGAAACTTGAAGATTTCAGACATTAATTCACATCCATGATTTGATCAATTATTTCACGAATATAATACAATTCTATATAAGAATGCACCCAAGGCACATTTAAACACTTTCACTCTGTGGATATTGTCTTGGAACCAAGTTCTTTGTGAGCTTGGAATTTTCCTGTAGATTCTGATCCATGCATCATTCCATACGCTCTTTCATGAAATGGTTAATCATGAACATTATTTTTCATATACATCTACAAAAAGTTTCAAAGTCAGTATAGAAGTAGTTGAGTCGAAGAGATGATAATATTATTGTCTCAGGCTATTCTTCGCATTTAGATCAAATTTATTATCTTTCGTTCCATACTACCTCAGTATTTATTGTCAAACAGCATTCAAAAATCACCATTTCTTATTGTCTATCAAAGTTTGTCTATATTGAATAACTTCAAAGTTTAATTATCGCAATTTGTTTCATGCAAAATTTACACATTTCACCTTATGTTCGTTCCGCGCACTTTTCATTGCTCTCAGTTGAATCATACCTCCAATAAAAAATCTCTAATACTTCGGAAATCCTGGAAAGTATCTACTTCGTTCTGTCCATTTAGAATGGTGAATTTATTGTGACGTCAATTGTAGGATGAGTTCATTCAGGAAATCATCTAACGTATTCATGTAAGATTCCATTGGGCTAGAAGAGTTCGATTCATAAATTCCTCTATTCGTTTTTGAAAGGGTATTGTCTCAAAATACTCATTCTGATAAGACGCTATCATTTTGAGATATATCTCTTACCAGCGCATCTCAATAATTGGAAGGATGATTCGTAATCCAGAGTTTCATGAAATTTCAGAAAAACATCCGTTAAACTCCAAGTCGGTCTAAATTCTGACTCTTGATATTTTGACATCGTTCTTAATGGCTTCACAACTGAGAATTTATTTTTTGTGGATAATTCCGTACGCCATTCACATATTTCATCAATTATCATTATTGTCTGTTCTTCGTCTCTCAATCCAGTTTATTGTCAAATCTAATTCTACTCATTACCTATCGATGAAAAAATTTGCGCCCTTTACCGTCCCTATTTTCCTTTTCATATGCGTGCATGTATAATGAATCTGCGTATATTTATGAATTCCTCGCGTAAGCATAATATATCTTATGAAGTATTGGATTAAATAACTTTCCAAAATATCCTCGCAAATTTCTGAATTCGCGCTCTCGATTGAAGCTTACTGATCTAATACTTTCTTACAACCTTGTATTGTTCATTAATAATTACTCTATGTACTTATCAAGTTGATGCCTCATTGTTATATTCACTTTGTTGGCGATTTAACGACGGAGTGACTTCAACATTTCATGGGAGTTTTCAAGGGCATAATCAACTCAATTTTCTATTCCACATGAATGGAAAATTTTTTGTGCGAGAATAACTAGTGTCGTTAAATTGCCAAATTTGACATGGCAGGCATATATCACCAGATTTCTACTTTCATTCGTTTCTGTAAGTACGTTTTACTTTCATGGCTTTTTTCAAGCCGTTTTTGTATGATTCTTTCCACGATTCGGGTGACCCAATTTTGTTGTTTCTGCTTTTTTTTTCAACTCCTCTCGTGGGTTCATCTCAGGTTCATGGGTAACAGCAGCATAAGTGAAAATACTAGGAGGGCCACAGGTGTGATTTGATTACTGCTGGACTCAGCGCCGAGAGAATAGCCGGGATCCACTACCTTGATCTTCCATCCCAAGTTTTTGTGCGAATAACACTGAAAACACAATATCAATTAGTAGCATTCGTTGATGGTTCGAAACAAACAAAGATAGTGACAACGATTTAAGTTTTCTTTGATCATCTGTGCGTTACAATTAATTTTATACGCAGAATTTTGACTTTTACTCATAGCTAATGGAAATTACTGTCCGAGACGCGGTCGTAGGATCTAGCCCTTCTCCTAGTTTTTGCGCCCTTCAATCGAGAATGTCTACATTGGTTCATAAATCACTATGACTCCAGTAAATTTGTCCCCGACATTTTTTACAGGAAAAACTCTTCTTACGCGGTTAATTCGTCCACAAAAACTACTCCGTAAAACGAATCCGAGTAAAACGAAGCACGGGGAATGAAGGTTTGGTGCAAGCCCAAAGCTTCGGACGCCCAAAATCACGTGATAAGCATAATTGCAGACATAATATAGGTAATCGCTCTTGTACATTTAATGAAGATGACAAATTTAAGTCATATGTTCTATTCATTCAGTGACTTCAGAGTTAACTATGGAATTTTGTGAGATATCAATTTTCAGATTTGAAAAAAGGTTATTCTACAAATCACAGATGTCAGCTGCAACTGAATCGCTTGGCTCGCACACTCTCTGTTCAGTTCTTCATAAAGACGCAACAATTGCTAATGCTCGTGTTTGATCACCAAGCTATCCTTGTTAAATAGGGCCTATTTTTACCTCTGAGCTATTTTACAAAGTTGTATCATCTTTTCATCTCTTTTCTGCCCTCGGCGCATTCAGAATGTCGATCTTTCCAAAACTTTTTCAAATGAATGAAAATAAATGAATACATTTCTTAGCTCATAATCTTCGAGGTGGGTCATTTTTTTTCTTTAGGAGCCTCATTGCTCTCTACTTGAATTCATCTAATCAATAACTCGTAACTATTAACTAATTTAGGTTTTTGTTTTGATTATTCGACCGGATAGTTTGAAGTTACCGTTAAATGCCGAGTCCTAATCCGCGTACAAGCGAGTTGTCGATCCGCGTAAAACGGAAATTGGTAGCAATTATCGAACCGCGTGAAAAGTGAAATCGCGTAAAAAGAATTGCGTAAAACAAGTTTCGACTGTACTTGGAACAGTTTGCAAGCCGAATCGTACCGACAGTCACCACAGTTTGAACTGATATTTTCCAAGCCACGGACCCTCGTGATTCTATGGCCTCTACACCGAAGGACTTTTCACGAAGAGACAGAAATGGAAAGGAATGACTTCCCTGAAAGAGATTCGAAGTCGGATCTCCGGATTGCCGGCCCTACGCGCTACCAGTTAAACCACCAGGGAGATACACGAGCTCGCTCAATCAAGGAGATATTCTATTCCACCTGTGTCTCTTATAATCTTTCTGCTGATAATTCTGAACCATGTCGATACTAGTGAAATTTAAATCATCCGATAGCTGCCGGCTCAGTCCGGTGAATCGGCTAGCTCGATATAACAACAGATTCATGAATTCATGTGAGCTAATCACCAGCGAGTAATTAGAATCAAATGACGTCGGTGAAAACTATCTAATGGATATCGGTTTATATAAATTCCACTGGTCATGGTTCAGTATTGACCGCAAGAAAAGTATAAAAGACACAATTAGAGAGAATGTCTCCCTGATTGAGCGAAATCGTGTATCTACCCGTCGATCTAGCTGGTCGTACATCGAACTGGCAATCCGAAGATGCGAGTTCTAGTCTCGGTCAAGGGAATTACTTTTTCTCATCTCTGCCTCTTTGTAAGAAACCATTCTACGACGAGGCCATTGGGAAAGTTGCAACGCGAAGGTCCATAGTTTGAAAATATTATTTCAAATTGTGGTAGCTGCCGGATCAGTCCGATGAATCGGCTAGCCTAATACAACGAATGATTCATGAGTTCATGTAATTCATTCGAATAACTTAGACGATCTCAACGTATATCGATCTCAGATTTCTCCGACTACCATAATCTAGTTGGAGAAAGTTATCCGAAGAAGAATGATAAGTTATGGTATTATTTTGTCGATCGCCTGCCATAAGAGCCTGAATACAAAATTACTGTTCAAAGAAAACGGATGAAAATGTAATAAAAACCCGATGTGTCATAATCCAAAAAAGAAATCAACTGGTATACTTCGGAGAGGATAGCGTCCTAAGGATGTGTGGAAAAAATTGATTCTGAATAAAAATAGGGCCATTTTTGAAACGCAGATGGTCTTTCTCCGATATTGGGTGAAATCTTGGCTCACTGTCTTCACGAACAGTTGGATGAAATTTACCAATTGAATCTATCAGTCTCCCAACTTCTTGAGCGTAATTACGAGCACGTTATGAGAGATATCCCATCGCGAAGAAGTGCCTGGGTATCCAGTTTCAAGGTGGAAGTACATATATTTGAATAGTTGAGTGGAATGAAGGAAGGTTTAGCGCATACCGGGTGTCCATAAAGTAACTCCCTCCTTCCCTCGAATTTTGAGGGGAAGCTGAAAAGTTACTTCAGAGTTGACCTTTGCCGATTCTCGAGGTTAACCCCGGTTTCTTTGGTAGTCACCTCTTCAATAAGACCTCCTTTCAATACCCTTTGGAAGTCATCTAGAAGTCAAAACACGACCGGAAGCACTCTGGCTTCCAGAAGCTCCCGGAGGGGCCTCCATGTAGAAGTGGTTCCACATCGAGTCTTCATTTTCATGATGACTTTGGATTTGGCTTCGAGTGTGACCTTGGCTGATTCTGAAGGTCAAGTTTGTTTTCTCAAACTACAAAGAAAACAAGGAAGTCTTGAGTAGAACAGCCAATGTCAAGTCCAGGTCATCACGAGAATGAGAACTGGACATGGAACAACGTTTGTATGGAACACCTTTTGTTTGGGGGCCTTCTCGAGGGATTTTGGACGGTAGAACGCTCCCGGTAGAGGACATCTAGAGGCCATTGCAAAAATATATTAAAAAGCCTATCAGACGTAAAATGTTGTGTTCTTTCAGAATCAGTGGAGGAATAGGGGTTCCTATTCGATACTTCAGAATTGACCTTCAAAAAACGGTCAAGGTTACGGTCAATGTCGAATCTAACGTCATTTTTGAGCTTTGCTTTCTGTATGGGATTTTTGCAGAACTTTCTTCCCTCGATTTGATTCTGTTTACCGATTTCGTGCTATTTAGGCCTTTTTCTCAATATCGATCGAAGCTAGACCCTTTTGGACGATCAGTAGGAGCAATTCGAGTTTTTTCTATGATCGATCTTCCCAACAAGGATACTCTCACAAATTTTCGAAACAGGTTGCACACCTCTGAAATTCTAATTGGGCCCTGTTTAGAAATCTTTGGTAATTGAGTACTTCTCACCAACTTTCAACTAAGAGACATGTTTTTACGAATTCTCGATAATCAAGCTCTTTTTCATGCATGCTGAGGCTTTTTTATAGGAAAAGTAGGATTTATTCATACCTTACATTCTTTAAGGTGGTTTTTGAAGTTTTTTGAAAGACATGAGGTAATGGCTCATGGGTTTGAGAGTCCAAAAACTGAGGGAGGGAGGGGGGCAACCGTAATTAGGCCCTTATTCTATGCATTCGTCAAGCGGACGGTGTTATTTCTCGGCAATTAATTAAAATTGCTATTCTTCGTTGAATACAAGCGATAAGATGCTAGTCTTGGTAAAATTCATCGAATTGGAGCTCATCACGGCAAACGTCATCAGAAAACTATACAAATGTGATAAGATTGTGTTTTTCTTACTTTGAAGCGCACTTAAAAGTAAGTTAGGGATGCCTCAGAATAAGACACTTTCAACGAGGACCTGATGGAATGAGGAGCTGACGTACGTTGGGGAAAAAAATAAGAAAAAAGTATGATACGAAAAATTATGATCCATCAAACCTAATGAAAGAAAATTAAAAATTTTTGAACCACGTGGGAGATTTTTTGCGCCGGACAATATATCGGATACTTTCAAAATAGAAGTGATAAGGCGATAAATCTCATTTGGATCCCTGCTCATAAACGGATTCGCGGAAACGATAAGGCCGATGAGTTAGCTGAATCTGCGTGTGACACGATTGAGATTAATGAAATTCTATTCACAGACTTTTCTGAAAGTTTCAAACGAGAGGCAAAACTCGCAACAGTAAATCACATCACAGAGCAGGCTCATCACAGAGGCCAGTATTACTTTGAGGAATACCATTCGAAAGGTAAGAAACACTGGTTTGCAAAAAAGTCGTTAGAAACAGAATGAGTTGTTACGGTCTCTCGCATCCGAGCAGATCATTATAATCTCGCTGAATCTCTTGAGCGAACTATCCATTATAGGCAGTCCTCTCTGCAAATGTGGCGAAAGCGATGAAGATATAGATCATGTTCTATGGAACTGTCCATTATATAACTGCTTTCGAACGGAATTCTTGAAGGGAGTTCGTGATCTCGGTCTGCGAATTCCACATAATGTCGATCAGATAGTTATGGAACCAAATGTAGAAGCTTGTAAAAGCAGGATACAGTTCTTACAAAAATGTGAACTGAAAGTATAAATTGTATTTTCTTCATGAAAATTTTGTTTGTAATATTTATATATACACATATATGTATTGATGATTCATATTTTGCAGAGGTTAAATACGCCTTGAGCTCTCAACAGCGTCGTTAAATAACGAAAAAAAAAAAAACAGTATGTCGGATGCTGCACGTGTGTCACGTAACAAAAAAGCTGGTTTGAGATATTTTTTTAACAAAACACTCTTTCAAAACTCTGGAGTTTGTCTTGAATTGTATCTACTTCGATGTTATAAGTAGTATTCATGGCGGTGGTTGGAAAAATTTAGCAAAGAAAATTGCATCGTAACCACGTGACACATGTGCACCGTCCGCCATATTGGGGCGCTCATTTGATTCTGTAAAACTTTGGAACATTTCCAGAAATAGCCTACGTAATTTAAAAATTCCAATTTTTTTCTCTATCCAATTCATAGTAAATTTCCGAAGTCATGTAAGTTCCCGGTTGTAAACATGTCTTGAGGATAGACGCACCTGCAACGTATGTTTTATACTGAGACTAACAATATATGTACCACAAATTCCACGGGGTGGGAATATTTTGTCGAATTTACGCAGTTCAGGAGCCAAGCATGATAAAACAACGCTACAAGGTTCATGAGATGCCAAAGTGAGATTTGACGAATTCTTGTCTGGTTCTCAGGACTTTGAATCCTGTCGAAAGTATCACGGAATAAAATGACACGAGATGTGCAACTTTCGACAGCTGCGAGAGTTTGCCTTTCGAAAAATTCATCATCGCAATAGGCGAAAAGCGCTCAGGCGACTTCTCCCGAGGGGCGCTGCGGGACTGTGGTTCGTAGTGGATATCTCGCGAGAGTGCAGCACGGGTCAAGATCTCGCGCACCTGGTAGTAGACGTAGTCGGGGGTGTCTGGCGCGACGTGCCAGACGAGCTCGCCAGGCTCGCCGTCCTCGCAGTCGAGGCGCAGCGTCTGGAAGAACTGTGCGAAGCTCTCGCTCGCGGCGCTCTGGTCGGTGGCCTTGCTCGCGTACTCGCAGTAACGGCCCTCGGCCGTCGGGTAGGGGTAGTTGTTCTCGTCGAACTCGACGCCCGCGAACAGCTTGTGGTGCCTGCGCTGCGCCTCGCTCAGCTGGCCGTAGCCACCCTCCGGGTTGTCCGTTATGTACAGTGGGTGGTACCTGGTTGCCGTTGACGGATTCCCATATTAGTTCGTGCAACGAGTATCCCGCACCATCTGGCGCGGGCCTTCTAGAGGTGAAAACTCACCTCGCCGGATTCGTTCTGTCCCTGCCACCCTCCACCACAAACGTGTAGTTCTGGCCCCTCTCGACCGTTATCTCAGGTATCAGCATCTCATTTATGTACCAGGCTATTCCCCACGATGGCTGGCCTGCAACATCCACATAAACTCTCATTCATCAGCTCGCAAGACATCATTCCTCTCTTTCAGGTGCAGTATCAACTGCGCTAGGGCCACATTGGGAAATCTTCGGGCGGCAACATTGAAGTTGTAATTCTTGCGAAACTTTTATGCCCGCAAAAAGACTGATAATTGCATAGCCCTACAGAAGAGAATGTGTTACGAATCGGGAATCTGACTGTGCTCATTATAGATTTTCGGGATCGCTGATTTCGAATGCGCCGTCGGTTTATACCCATAACCCTATTGAAAATGACTCGGGTAAATGTGTCAAAAAGCCGAGTCCCTGCTTGGAGCGAGCTCACGAATTTTGTCGCGGGCTCGGGCAAAAAGGTTCTCCGATCTCAAGAACCCGGGAAAATTCCCTACCCGGATGGAGCTCACAGATTTTTTAACCGAGTCGGTATCCGAGTCGGATACCCGACTCGGGTAGCAGGATTTTTCCAACCCAAAAAAGTACATTTTTTGGGCCTTAACGCCCGTTTTCAGTCAAATCTGATATTTTTTTTCGGATTCCTTGACAAATCCTACGTCAAAAACGGTTTTAAAAATATGGGACTCGTGAAGGCTTTTCTCATCATTCTTTACCTTGTGCGCATGTTTCGGCGTTGAATGCGAATCCTATACATAGATTTTGTACAATCACTGTCAATTATGTTCGAGTCAGATGTCTCATCGAAAATGATTTTTCTTCTTGGATATTCCTTTGTTTCTGGCGATATCCTTTGGATAACGTCCTTGAGACGGTTCCAGATGCGTATATCACGTAATATTATCTATCAATGCTCGTCGGAATAAACATTTATATATGGTTTCAGTGGCATTTGAGAAAGCGATGAAAAAATTCACATCAGAAAAGGAAAAGTCGAGAAAGACAAAAGAAAAGTGGAAGAGACGAAACTGTTACTCAATAAAATTATTGGACAGGAAATCAGCAATGCACAAAAAAAATTAGGCGCGGCAAGACAAAGAGAAAAGGTGAATCCACATTCCTCTTATAAAATATATAGTGAATATATGTAAGCGATGCTTTTACGGTGATGTGGTTCATTTTGATATTTTTCAGAAGTTGCCGGCCTCCCACTGATAATTGATGACTCCATAAACACTGAAGATTCGAATCCTCAGGCCGATGTACCTATTGCGCTGGTCGCGGAAACACCGCAATCTCGACACGGACAGCCAAAACAGCGAGTGCCGTCGAGCACGTCACCTAGGGCACGAACCAGTGTCATCGCCGAAACCCCGCCATCGCGAAACAGTTCAATGAGATCGCGTCTTAATGGCACCGGTGCCGCGCTCTTGACTCCACCACGAGCCGTCTCTCGCATTATAATCCCGGAAACTCCACCATCCGCACAATCAGACGGCCCTAGCCAGAGGCCTCTTAAACGGCCATTGCCCATAGAAAGTGCTCAACGAATGAGCACACCATCTTCGGTGGGATCAGATCATAACGTCGTCGAAACTCCATCATCGCGAAACGGACCGGCGCATCTGTCACTCTCGCGAAAGACTTCGCCGCAATTGCGCCCTTTCATTGCCGCTCATGTTGAAAAAAGCTCGAATCCATAGCGAGCAGGGTCAACGACCCTCAAAGCTCCGTCAAAGTTTCTGAGACGAACCCCAGTTAGATCCGTACTGTCCGCGCACAAGCACATTCTGCCTAAGTCAAAATCGCCTTCTCCAGCAACACTTCATCAGTTAAACAGGCCTGTTCGGATGAAAGAGACGCGACGTCGATCACATTCAAAATCTCCAGCGAGTCGTAGCTCTCCGTCGAAACGGCAATGTACGTCGTCACGATCTTCATCTTGCTCATCGGTTGAATCAATCGCATCGCATACAAGCCAGGAGTCCGAAACTCTGATATATAAACGTTGCGTCATTGCAAAAATGCCCAGAATTGATTCATCGTCATCAGAGATGGATTTTGACAACTGAAAAAGGTTTTAAATGACTTGCAGACGGGAGCTGGCTGACGTCTTTGAGTGCGTCCACCTGAAACAGCGCGGCGCTGCACTCATTTGCACCGAGCATTCACATATTCACGCGAGTACTACTGATTAATACTCATTTGGGCACTTGTTCGTTCCACAAGCCGGGTCGCGAGTGCTCGCCGCGTATTATTTCTAGGTGGACACACCCATTTGCGAGAACTGACACTAGGCTCATTCGATTAGGACTTCTGTTACTCTAGTATTCATAGTCGTGTTTACGCCGAGAATCGAGTTAATCCGCAGATTAGCGCGACCTAACCTTACACGAGTGCACTGAATCGTGAGCTGAAAAATCTTCGTTAGCCTCGAAATGGTATTCCTCAGTTCTTCGTTAGGCTCAAATCCAATACAAATTCAAGAAATTGGTAACTATCCAGTGCGCTCGTGTAAGGTTAGGTTGCGCTACTCCGCGGATTAACTTAGTTCTCGGCTTAAATACCAGAGTTGAAGCTATCAGCTCAAGCGCGCGTTCAAGCTATGCTAGCTCAGAGCAGCTCAGAACTATGCGAGACACTGTAAAAAAAGCCCCGGGTATTTTTACAGTTCCCAGCACTAGAAACTAATACGACCAGTTCTGGGAATAATAAAAGTACTGCCGGGGAGTGTTATTTTCACAAGCTCAACTGTAATTCCACCAGCCCGTACTAGCCTGTGTAGTAATAATTGTAATTCATGATTATAAAAATTTTATTATTTTGTTATAATGAAACGAATAAAATCAATATGATCGAATTCCCTGGGCACTTCACGATCCCTCTGGTTACCCGACTTAGATGGAATAATGAACCGGCACATTCCAAGTAGAGAATTGGCACGTTCTGGTTTCAGGAGAATTTTCCACGCAAATTGATTGGAAAATTCGTGAGATCATGAGGTGCATGACATTTGCACGTTTTCTTGGGCCGGCATAATACTTTCTAACTGACTTGG
>JAPYYZ010000255.1:0-22815 GCA_030522705.1 Eretmocerus eremicus | reverse complement strand
GATACACAATCAGATTCGCTTATAGCTCGTTGAATGGGAGTTTCCTGCGCATGCGCGTGAATTCTGGGTCTCAAAACTCATCCTATTCGATAACTGGCTCACTCTCCTCTGAGCTGACCTTTTGCTCAAGTCAATTTGATGCGATAGAACCCGAGATACACACGCTCGAAACTTAAAAGGCTCGTTGAACCTGTCTGGGGCTCGCGGATTTGGTTATGATTCGTTGAATGTGAATTCTTCTGTGCATGCGCGTGAATTTTGGGTCTCAAAACTCATCCTAATTCATAACTGGCTCACTTTCCTTTGAGCTGGCCTTTTGTTCCAGTCAATTTGATGCGATAGAACCCGAGATACACTCGTTCAAAACTTGAAAGGCTCGTCGATTCTGCCTGGGGCTCGCGGATTTGGTTATAATCCGTTGAATTCGAATTCTCCTGCCCATGCGCATGCTTGTACTGATCTGTCAGTAATTTTACTCAATAGCTGCAACAATTACCAGGAAAATGAGCTGAGCTGGAGTCAATTTGATGCACTAGAACCGGAGATACTTGCGTTTGAAGTTCGAAAGTGTCGTCGAGCCCTCCCAGGGTCCACGATTCTGGTACCTTTGAATTTTTTTAATCTTGAAACGGCTGTATCTCCAGTTCTACTGCATCAAATTGAGTCCAGCTTGGCTCATTCTCCTGGTATACGTTCCAGCTGTCAGATCAAATTGATAATAGAGCGTCACAAGTTTGCGCATGCGCAGGAGAGGCTGTTTACTGAGTGAAGAAGTACTTCAAAAACGGTTTTTTTGCGTTTTTGACCATGTTCCACCCCCTTAAATGGTATGTTTCAAAACGATTCCCGATGCAAAATGGTCAGGTCAACACGTTGGGATGGTTAACTTACGTTTTTCTTGTCGATTTTGGGGAGAAAAATCGATTTTAAGATTTTCATGAATTTTTTCGGGGCTTGAACGGGTGACTATCGATATGCTAATATTTTTCCCCTTCTTGTTGCAGACTCAAAAATACGCAAAATATTTTCAGGACGATTTGTTGAGATGCATCGGAAAGCGAGCCGATCAAAGAAACAACGATTTTTAGCGTTTCTTGGAGGGTTTTCAGGGCGCCCTGAGATGGGAGCGCGATATTTGGACCTGGTTGACTCTTTTTCTTGCAAGTTTTGGGGCTAGAAACTGGGAAAAGTTGGTCCGGGACCGATACCGACCAAGGGCCGATTCACTAATCTTAACCGGCTAGTCCCTCTGAGGCTTATGGAGAAATGAAAAATTAGTCCTCCAATGCCGATTTACAAGCTGGATACTGTTAATGTCCGCTCCTCAATTCTCTAATGTATCTATTCGCGAACTTTTCACTCAGCTCCATTTTCACTCACTTTTTCATGAATAAGTTGGAACCTACTCTCATTCTCTTTCGACTTCGTTCTTACCTTCTTTACAATTATACACCTCCTGCACATTGCTATGTTCTACTTGTCATGACCTTTCGATTGGTATTCTCTGTTGTCCTATCAGAGTTTCCATCAACTCTCCATAAATTAATCAATCTCCCGGCGTCGGCATTTCTCGACAAAACTCTCTTCTGTAGTCTTGGATCTACCATTCTAAACTTTCGCGTGAATCATTCCTGTACTATTCTCCCGAGTTCTATAGCCTGGTTGGAGAATTTTGATATTACTCAATGCGGTCTCCTTCCTAGTCATTTTGTGCACTTTCCCCCTTTTCATCCTAATTTCTGGTTGGAACCATCGATTTCCAAGGAAGTTCTCTGATTGCATCGGATTTTTTCGGGATTTGTCTCCGTCATTTTGTTTGATTCTCAATAGTGTCCCATGGGAACATTTTCTCTTGAATCAAGAGAAGAAGAGTTGCCCCACGCACTTGTTCCTTGAAACTCCGCACACCATCTGACGCTTAAGAAGAATTTTAGATTATCTACAATTCTTATTTCATGGAAATGATTGGATGAGAAGGATGAAATCTGGGATCAAAGCTTCTTGCGTGTGTGTGGGTCATGCGCAGGGTAGGAATGCGAGAGAGCTATTATGAGCTGCATCACGAGCTGCGGCGTGCAGCGCAGTATAGTATACATCATGTATTCCACCCGTAGGGCGCATATCCTCGCGCCACCTCTTTCGCAGACAACTGGTTTCTTGTCTGCTCTAGATAGATTGCCGAATAAATCATTCATATTACGTTTTTGTACGAGCACTACTTCGCTAACTAGAGCCCCTCAACCGAGCTCGCGTTGGCTGACTTCGTGATCGAATATTTCGGAACGACAAATTGAGTAGAACATAATAAGTCTCGAAACGGATTGAACAATCATCAATCTACCGAGATAAGCTGATGTTCAATAATTATATTCGAATTTTGTCTAAGCCTCCAAGCCAGCTCTAAGCCAGGCCGAAGCCGAAGACGTCTTCCACTGCGCGTGCAGGCCACTTGTGTCCACGTAACATCACGCTTCGACATGAGCAGCATGGGTACGACACTAAATTTGATCAAATTTATCAACTCGTGGATGACACGCCGTAGATCTAGTATGAATAGATCGTTCCTTGAGCAATAATTCGACCGATGAATAGCTCCCAGATGCTTGGAAAAATCTTGAATCTTGAGAAAAACTTGCAAAAAGAGCCACGTCACTGGTTTCTGCAATTGCCGTCGCCAGTTCTGCGTATACCCCTCACACGTACGAAGAACGACATAGTTATGGCAGAGGTTATTCGCAACTCCCGTGTAGAATTTGTGTAATATACCTCGAAAATCCACGTAAAATGGCTGTTCTTCCGTGGGCGTGCGTGCGGGATTCCGGAATCAAGAATACTATGCCCGTGTCTAACCGTCTGCTTGCAAGCTCGTGGCGTCTCATCCATTTTGTCCGTGTCGCAGCTACACTGACACGAATCTGTGTGGGTCCGTGAAAGAGCATCTGTTTCTGTTCGTGCCGCAGCTAAATTGACGCAAGCCCGGGTAGGTCCGTGGAATAGAACCTGTTCTTGTCCGTGCCACGCTCGTACTTCTGAAGAATTTGTATAAATCACGAACGGGTCAAAGATTGGCTAGTTTTGATGATGAGTGATGGTTCCCCCTGGAAGTACAGATGCTTGAGCTGATTCTATCACGACGAGTAAGAGTTATTTTGTATCTGTTCTGAGTATCTTCGCGTACTGGTTTGGCCGCGAGGCAGCAGACACGACGAAGCGCGGGATTTGCGCCGGCGGAGCAGAAAAATCAGCACATTGGTCGTCTCGCTACTTCTTCCAACGATTCAATATCCTTCTCGACCTGCGAGAGTGACCCATCGATGAGCATAATCACACTAGTAACAATTTGCTCATACTCGATTCACGAGCTTTCATCGTTGAGTCAACATATCTCATCAGATATCGAATTCTCTATGTGCTGCTCGTATTGAAGTGTCGCTTGCTCGCTTAGACCAATATGAATGTGTCGAATCTCAATAATTGTACTATCACGCGAGCGTAGGGAGCCGGGGGTGGGATAATAACCAGTCATTGAATATTAGATCTCATCGGTGAACTGCAGCACTGTATCGTTTCTAACACTCTTTCCGTCGTTCCATGACGTAATGAATGTTGAAAGCCAGGACTTGGAACTCCAACAAAATGGGCTGTAGTGTTGCGTCTATAAAAGATGTTCGAATCGTGAGTCGGCCATGATGGCCGATCAGCTTCAGTGATGCTAGAATATTAATGCACTTCTTCCCTCGCTTTATTTTCTTTCAGCATTCCGTGCCATCAATAAAATCTTCAATTATTGATTCATGAATAGAATATCATGGAGCTGATGTGCTGATTTCGCATCGAAATGATGTTCCTGAAATCATCGATACATCCACATTCAGATTATGATTTTCGATTAATTATCATCAATAAATACTAGCTGTCAGGTATTACATGACCAAGTAAACCGGGAACTTGAACTGTGGACTTCGAGCTTGAAAATTCTCGAACGATATCAATGGCCAAGATGAGTCTTACAGAAGTTGGGGGATAACTGCGAGAATAAGCGAATGAATTACTGGCATGGTCGACAAGTGGATCAATCATAGTAAATGAGATTCTCTACCCGTCATCCGTATTATTTTGCACTAAATACTTGTCATGATGCTCTAGGAAATTCTCAATAACAATGTTCATGAATTCTGTGTGCTTTCTCGGCGGTACGATTCCTGAATTCAGAATGGGTGAAAGAGATCATTCCTCATTTGTCACCTATTCTTCCACGTGGTATTACACTGCCATTGTCAGGAGCAATAGCGCCTGCAAATTACAAGTCGATGAATATATAAACGCGAAATTATCTCGTTACTCGCTCAAATTGTGAAACCTACTAATGCTAATACCTTGCAATAATTTTCTTGATAAGATTATGTTATCTTTAGAGGATACTGTGGTGTTGTCATGACGTTCAAGATCAATATATGAATTGTGAGTATCCCGTGAGCAGACATTTTCAATATTACAAAGCTTTAGATCCTTGATCAAATCAATCCCCAACTAGAACGCAGATATTAGATCATTATTGGGAAACACTTATGTTTGATCAGCTGTAATCGCTCCCAAGTTAATTGAGCTAACGACTTCAGTACTATGAATTAGGTGATTGATGAAGATCACAACTCACGTTCTCATCTTGCCTTGGAGTTGGAAGGTGGACGACAGTCGCCGTATGATCATGATCGAAATCATTGTTTTCGTTGGCCTGTGTATTCGTGATGTCACTCAGTACTCCTGAAGTAATTTAGGTGTAAACTGAGGTTATGAGATGAGAGCTCTGAGAATTATGTGATGAGCTATCATCCGAAGAACTAGAGCTATCATCTTGTTCCCCAATTTTGAGTTCGATTACAGATGATCATACTAGATTCATAATTATTTTTCGAGGGCCAGCCAGAATTTCGAGATCTGCCAAGTCTTTTTTGGTGAGGCTCATGAACGAGTTCCCAATGACCTTTTAACCTATAACAAAATGTAACCATCCAGTCATTCAGTACTTGCGCTTGGGTTGCAGGAGATTCATCGAATTCAGAGAGAAAAGGAAGAGAGATTGCGATGAGACTCCCATCCCATCAATGTATCGATCGAGGGAATTCAATGTGCCATGGCCGATGTTATATACCTTCTCTCCTTTGATGTGAGAAACTTGCAAAAGATTTCTAGGCTTATTCCTACCTATTCAGTAAAGCTACTGACCTCCACACCCAACTGATGGATCCTCATTCAGCATATAGGTAGTACAGGATATTTTAATGGAAATTCAGGAATGAAATGATGGCTTGTGACGGATTACAAACATGAAAAGATCGAAGGGTAATGAACGAATAAAAATTATGCTATAGCCATCGGCTTGATCATCTTGTGTGCAATTAGTGGTTATATTGGCCAAATATCACGTTTCGAACCAATTTATTACCTATTAATACTCGATCGATATGAATTTATGCTTCCGCGAAAATTCAAATCTTTGTGTGAATCAGATGTATGGGCTGAAAGCTATATCCTTGTATTCACGTTCTTTCACCGGGTGTCTGAAAGTGGGAACTTGCAGCTTATCGCATATTTTTTCTCTGACTATCTGAAATTTTGTTTGACAAACTCTCTCCACTAATCAACTTTAGAGGAATAATGACTTACATGTGCGCTCTGAATTTTGAGAGCTCCATCGGGTAGATCCAATACCTTTATTCTTCTTGGGTACTGACTTTTGTTGCTTTTTTTTTTAGTAAAAATGTTACCCAAATTCATAATCCATCTCTCGAGGATGTTGGATTACTTGTGTAGCATGAATGTTCTGCTCAACACAAAGCTATGACATATGAAACCATTCGTACAATCACAGAGTGAGTTGACAGTCGCACTCGTAAGAAATTTCTTTATAAACTCAAAATCACGTCATCATTCCTCGAGAACAATGTCGTGCAGTTTTCTCTGAAGAATTTTGCTCCATAATTCGAATGACCTGTAAAATATCTCTTATTCATCGGAGATTTTAAAAAGAGTGAAAAGTAGTAAAATGGGCGCGTAGAGGGGTCCCATCACGTAACTGAGGACGAGATCCAAATTTTACAACTTCATTCCTCCCTCAGGTCCAGCTGAAAAATTTTGAGTGATAGGTGAACTCGAATGTGAGCCTATCGGATCAATAGTTCACTATGTAAGCGATACGATGATCCTATCAGAGAAATACAAGCTTGAATGTGATCTAGGTCTATTTGTTTGAATGAACTGATGACGTTGTTCTGATTATCATGAAGAATTTCCCTAGGGGTGCGGCATGGTCCGCAAGCAGGTTGACATTCAGCGAAAAAAGTTTGTTGAGGTAAAATTGGTATAAAACATCACTATCTCAATCGTACGAGATTTCCAATGATCAAGATAGTGAATGAGTTGAGCCTAAATTACACGGTGATATGGCGCAAAGAAATGTATTTGCTGATTGTTTCATAGTCACTCCACAGCGAAGAAGGTTTGTGGTCATACAACTCATTAGAATTCAGTATCTGATAATTGGAAGTGCCTTCTACTCAGAATACATTCAACGATTCTGCAACCGACGAGACTGTCCACTCTCAAAAAAAAGTAGATTCCATGATCATTGCGTACAAATATTGCAACAATACGTCCAAATATATCATTCCCATCGTTGGGGTCCGCGGCATTCTTCAGCATAATGGATAAATTTTGCCGCTACTCCATTCCGTGGAAGCTGAGTTGCGGAACTACTTTTACATTAGTCATTGGATCAAAATCAAGATCAGTAAGCTTCATGGAGCTTTTGGTTTCATTGAATGTCATGCATGTCTCGTAAGCGTAGGATAATTTTCTATCAGATATAGTCCGTTTCCCCCGATGAATGCACTGAGCCATTCGAGCATGGTTTATCATAGTCAGGGGAAAATTTTTGAAAGTTGTTGCACACTCCTCAACTTCTTGAAAATCTTACGTTTCGTTTCGAAGCGGAAGCGATGCCAGAGCCTCATCGGCCCCGAACTGACTATGCATTCGCAATAGTAGTCGAAATGATTTAGTTTATCGATAGGATTTCTATCAGGGAAGAGTTCTTCGAAGAAACGCTTATGATTGATGATCAGCGACGAAAAGTAAGGCATGAGCAATAATCTCGTTCTGAAAGCGAAAATCGTTTCAGATATCTGGTTTAGCAGCAAAATTGAGTTCAAGAAAGGATCATCGGAGGGAAATTTGTCAGAGACCAGGAAAAGAAAAATCCTCATAAGACACCACGTTTGTGCTGAGGTCTGTCCATTTTCATGATCATCAAGATTCCCAATACTCGTTGGAAAGAAGTCTTTGATGTCGAAATATCAATGATCGAACAGATTAATTCTGTTATTCAGCATATCAATATTGAAGGCAATATCTTTCGAGGTTGCGACGTGAGAACGTCGCAGTCGCAATCAAGACCATCTTCTCGCCTTCGCCCGGGTAGTTTAGAGCGCAATATTGATCTCGCTCGTACGTCTTTTTTTGTTGAGGTATCCGGGCGAAGAGGAGTTGACGTCGAGGGAGGATCCGTCGGGTGAGCTAGTCAGCAGCGAGACTGCAGCAGAGTAGCCGCAGCAGCAGAAGAGAAAGTGCGCGCTAATCCCGATGGGGGCAGTACTTCCCGGCCGCAATTTGGGTGGGCGCAAGAGGGGAAATGGGCCACAAGAGACGCCGCATGAACGGCGCTTGTGGATTTGCGGCCGATGTAACGAGGAGTTTTCCGATCCGCTCCCGAGTACCCTTGGAATTGAATTGGAGGATTGACTTGCGTCGACGTGGGATCAGCAGCAAGGAAGTCATTCCTACACATTATGCTTCCGATGTCACAGGGAGCAATAATGGACGGTGAGTGCGGGCTTTGTTTGTATGATCTCTTTTGCTGACCCCTCTTGCCCCTCGAATTGGAGAGTCGTGCGCGCCGCAGGTGTTTCGTCGGGGTTGCCGTGCCCGGGGCCTCGGCTGTGCCCTACGTGCGGAATAACCTCGTCGGGTGTGCCGTGCCCGGGTGAATCGCCCTAGTCCACGCGCGTCGCGTCGTTGCCCTTTGTAGAGCCACGCGAGATCGACGGAGAGCTGCTCAGGCAGCTGAGTAGGGAACTCGGGGACCCGTGTCTCTCGGTGGCGGTGACTTGTTGCAGGCCTGCCCTCGAGGGCAACATAGGGTTCCCCGGATCGCTCTCGGCCGGTGCTGAGCATAGCTCGCTCCGCCAGGGTACCTAGCTGCGCCCCCGCGATTGCGTACCCTTCCAGGCGGTCTTGGCCACGAGGTCGGCCGGCGGCGGCGATTTTTGCGCCGGGCGCGTGGATCATTGCGGGCGGGAGTTTCCTCGCGGAACGCACGCATCGCTCGAGTCACGTGACGCGGAGCATTAGGGCGCGTCCAGATGTGTCGATTGGGGTGCGTCCAGAAAGTGCATGCCGCGCGGATGGATAATGAATAGAACGGCGCGCGTGCGTGAGGGAGGTGCTCGCGTGTGATATATAGGTGATGTGAATATCGCATACAGTAGTTGTGAGGTTAAGGAAGACTCAGTGATAGACACTAAGGACACATAGAGTTGGAGAGTCGATGTATATAGGTGGCATGCTTGCCATAGAATAGACGTGTACATGAATGAAGTATCTTAGTGCATAAATGGGCACGTAGCTGGAGGATTGAACGGACACTGGACGTATTATTGCCCATTGATCTACCCCTTTCCCCTTCAATTACGGGTGTGTTCTCCCCGGACGTAAAGAGTTGCTCCGCTCTTCGGGCGCGTGGATTTGGGCCCAACTCCGATCCGGACAAAAATAAATGAGTTGTGACTGAGGAGTGATATAACCTCGAATTTCCACGTCACAAGGTTATGTAATGATCCAAAACGAATTTCAATCCATATGGACCTATTCATTCGAAAATATCATGCATAGGGTCGAATACGTCATCATCTGCAGGATGGATGTTCGGACCGTGACGGAATTCCCTGCTGGAAATAATCCACTGGGATCCCACTGGGACCTGAGCCCGGGGAAATTCGAGACCGGAATAATGCCTGCGTAAAGCACTTACTCGCTAGCTAATGTGCAGATGAAATCAAAAGGCGCAGGATTTGAGACTGATCCTGATCCCAGATGTCTTGTTTTGAGGGAGTGACTCGTGATGGATAAGCTCGGTTGAAATTGGGAGAGATGGATCATTGGAACCCCATGGGACCGGAATTTGGAGAAATTTTCATCGATGGAACCCGGAATAGTCGAACGAGTCTAGGGCGATGATGTACTGTATCGCAGCTCGGGATGTTCATATAATCAACTCCAACGAAACACACTCATTGAAGTCTCACTAGGCCTCGGTACCCCGATGATTAGATGCCAGGGAGTCCTATGGGATCCCATGACCCATTTTCGCGCTCATGGACGCGCCACCCTGCTTGCTCGGCGACGATATTCGCGGCCACATTCCCGCGAGACCGACGGCAAACGCTGCAAACAGCATTCGGGCCGCTGGCTCTGCACCACGCTCCCTTGGAGGTGCTCGCCATCTTGGCAACTCGGCCTGTTTGCGACAACCCCGAGAGCGGCGGGCTGCCCCCCACGGAGGTGAGGTGGAACGAGCATCTATTGTACGCACCCGTAGGAGAAATCCTCGCACGCACATACACATACCTGGTCGCGGAGAGCTAGCGGCGGGTGCCCGTGGACACTGAGCTCGGACCCGGCTCGCTGACACCCGGATGGACGCCGGCGATGTCGAGCTCGCGTGATGCGTGGTCTAGCAGAAGCCCAACTATGCGGCATGGGCGAGGCAGCGCTGCTGCACGGCCAGTCAGGTGATCAACAGGCAGGCCGGATTGCAACCACCTGGAAAGCCGGAGCTACAGCTCAACACCCTGACAGTGGCTGCTGGGCCAAGCGGCGAGCAGCCAACGGATATGAACATGCATATCTATGCGCGCATATTGGCTGAGAACCCTCGCGGGCTGAGATGGATGTATGTATAGGTATATCTTGGCCATGGAGGAACATACGTAGGCATACCTCGGCCGCGCAGATGCATATATATATAGGCCGTGCGAGAGGAATATAGGTATACTTTGGCCATGCGAAAGTGATGATAGGTATTTTCGAACGCGTTCTAGCTCTGTCCGTACCGCACGTGTAGGCCAAGTATATATGAACAGCGCGATGCCTCGGCCGACGCACAGTCGACCGTGGTATATGCGAGGCGATGTATTCTTGTGGAGGAAGCGGCCGAGCAGAGGGAGAATCAGCTTCAGGGGCAAATGTACGCCCAGTTGACTACTTGCTGCAATTTTGTCGACTCCTGGCCGTGTGGTTTGCTCGCGCCTTGCGCGCATTCGAACTTGGCGCACATCAGGGTCCCTAGATATAGGACTAGACTTCTGGAATATGGCCGGCCAATCAGGAGCAACTGGCCAAGAGGAGAAGGCGATGCAGGTGGAAGACGGAGGCTGGGCATTCTGACACTTAGAGTCTGGATCTGGTAAAGAACCCACGCGCTTTCTCCGCCGCTTTTTTCGTGCTCAAGTTGGAGCAACGTGCCGCGCGCCAGTTCCAGGAGTCTGTGGTCTAGTGGAGGCCTATCAAAAGAGCTGCCGAGAATTGAAGAAGTTGCCGCATAGCTAACGACTGGCTAACGAAGATGGCTGCAAACGTTGAGTGGGCTTGCTCCGAATATTGAGTTACCTCCTCACCGCGGACCCTCCAAGGAGCCTCGCGCGTCGCGTTCGGGCGTCGTCGAGCCCTGGCCAAGACGGACTCCCGGGTTTGTTGTGTTGTGCACGTCGACTCTGATTGGCCGAGGCACAAGTGCGCCCCAAAGTTTCTGCCCCGTTGGCAAGGAGTTCAGCTGGAAGAATCAGTGCACGCCGTGATCGAGACGACCTGTGGATGGCTTGCGCATTCAGCTTCGCGGATCGAGATGTCTCCGAGGAGATGTACGCAAGGTAGGGCCGGGTCGTGGTCGTAAACGCACTGCCGGGAGTAGTCAAGGAGTCCGGGGGCAGCGTCGGTTTCCCACCGCTCACACGTGCGGCGTACACCTGTTGCTCGGCGTAAGCGGAGCCGGTCAGTCGGCCATGTTGGCCTCGTGACGTGTTGTGCGGGCTGTGAGCGTCGTTCAGTGGCCATTCTGAATATTGGAATTTTGGAGCAGAGCCTCATTGTGGCTTGGCCGTGGGGGATTCCACTCTGATTCTGGCCGAGGTGAATACTGCCGCGGGTCGTGTTGATCATGACATGATCGAGATGTGGTCGGAAAGTGCTCGTGGCCAAGATACAGTGCGTGAATCAAGTCGCGAGTGGGATCGACTGTTCATTTTGAAAGACATTGAGTCAAATCTGAGTGAGTCAAACCACGTATGAATTGTTGTGTTGGATTACCCATATGTAGGTTCTATGTACCGCCGTGAAGGAGATACGTTGCAGAATGTAGGTCGAGAACGCGTTGATTTTGAGTTATCGTGAGTGCCATTGTGTGCGTTTGCCCCTGTCTTCCTTACGCTTTTCAGGTCCGTAAGGTCAGTAGTTGCCGTGAAAGAGAAAGCAGTCGCTCACGAGTGCACGAGCCGTATCGCCGCCCGCGCGCCAGAACTTGCGCTCTTGCGGCCGGGGTTTGATAAAAGAAATAGTTGTGCAGTGGTGATTCCATTTGCCACGTCTCAAATGGCGACCGTGACAGAACGCTACGTCTTGTGGAATTTTGCAGCGTGTGCGTGTTTCCGTGGACGTAAGAGCCGAGATAAGCACGTGTTTGGCCGAGATTTTACGCTAGTGGAAGCATCAATGATTCCCAATATTGGCTCGAGTCACGTTACGTGCAAGGTTATTCGCGTCGTGTGGTAGAATTTTGCGCTCTCTCACATCCCGACGATCCTGGATGTGATCTTTGCCCTCACGAATGTTGGAATAGTGCTTTCCTGAAGCGCTGTTACCATGGACTGCCGTGCCGAGAGTCATGGAGGGTAATTTTGAGACAAATGTTTGATCTCGCTTGAAATTTCTCTGCAGCATTTTGCTCATGGTCGAGGTTCCCGTGATAGTTGGGTGAGTTTTACTATAGGACCCTCGATCCCTGTTTACGCTGGATGATCCTCCCGAGTGCATGCGTCATGACATTTGGAATCTCAATTTTTCCTCTCATCCCTCTCGTAATTGGATGCTACTCATTATCTTGAGCCGAGGAAATCCTCTAGAATTTCACGCGACTT
This sequence comes from Eretmocerus eremicus, assembly GCA_030522705.1. Classification (NCBI taxonomy): domain Eukaryota; kingdom Metazoa; phylum Arthropoda; class Insecta; order Hymenoptera; family Aphelinidae; genus Eretmocerus; species Eretmocerus eremicus. The sequence continues at coordinate 10,567 of JAPYYZ010000255.1, read as the reverse complement.
AACGGGATTAGTGGACTCTGGCAGGAAATTTGAGGGACTTGATCGAGACTCGGAATACTGAGTGTAGGGTTTGGCCGACGTTGAGGGAATTGTCCGAGACTCAGAACGCTGAGTGCAGGTTTCGCCGTGATTTAGGAAATTTGGCCGAGACTCAGAATACCGAGTACGCGTGACCGGGACTTGGGGATCCGAGCAGTAGAACCGGTTGGAATTCGGAAGAATGGCTCATGTGTCGGGAGATCGTGGCGACGATACTGGGTGGACGAGAGTTTGAGTACGTGGTCAAGATATAAGTTCTCAGTTTCACGTCTCGGCACCTGCTCTTTCGAGCTCTATCCAGACGGCACCCATGTGCGTGGGGTAGAGCTAAGCTCAACCAGCGCGTCAGCAACTGTCAACTACCGATTTCACCTCGGTGAGGGGGACCTACAGCTTAAGGTGGGTTCCGAACCACCGAGACCACCGTGAAAAGCACCGTGGTGCCGGCCGGGATCGAACCCCGGCCTTCCGCGTGGGAGACCAAGGATTAGATCCACTAGGCCACAGCGGCCTCTAAGAGAACGTGGTCAAGTGCAATTTGGGGATAGTGTCGTTGCATACCGCGGACGCGTAGTGTAGATCAGGCCGTAGTCGAGATACGTCCAAGAGGGAGCCCGCAAGTTTACCGACTCATAGATTGGGACTCAATAATCTTCTCAGATCGGCCCATGTTAGAGATAGTTTCGCGCGACGAACAGTATCTGAACGTAGCCAGATCAGTGTGCAGACAACCATCGGATGAGGTCTAGGCCAAGCTTCGCGCAAGGGAACTAAACAATAGTGAAATGAGAGACAGTTTGCGTAGTCGACTAATCAGAGCGAGACTAGTTCGCGACTTCCAGGCCGAGGGCATGCCATAGAGTTCGCAAGCGGACAAGGCGCATTCAGATACCTTTTTGATGTTGAATACGTCCATGGTACCGCGTAGGCGCACCCGACCGACTCTTTTGTCAATACCGGAGCCTAGTGTCAAACCGAGTGGCTCAGCCATGATGGCTACCGGTCCAGTGGCGAGCACCTCCGCCATGGGTTTGAATGATCGATTGGAGAGCGATGCGCTCGTGACGCCCTCTACAGGAGTCACGTCCTTAAGCGTGGCGCGCTCATTGTCGTCACCTCGGATGAGAGCTCGGCTGCTATAGCTATGCGCGCCAGGTCATTTGGTTCCGTGGCTTGCACAAGGCCTGAGCGTTTCGGCCTCCCTCATTGCCATCGGTGCGCGAGCGCTCGGGCCGACCCATCACGTCTCGTCCCCCGCGTCCACGATCCGCAAGGGCGCACTTTGTCTGCGGGGATGGGCTGCTGCTGCTGTCACTTGGGAACGCGGGGCGGGGCACCGCGAGTCTCTTCTTATGCAACCCCGGGAAGCATGACCGGGGCTGCCTAAGCCGTCTTCTTCTAGTTCCGGTGCCGACGCGCCTACCCAGGAAAAGAGCGAAGTCACATCATCGCGCGAGCACGCCCAGTGGCCCCGTTGTAGGCGCCCGGTCGTCCACCCCGGCCTCCCGGCCGCTACTCCTCCGCCGCTGGATCAGCATCCCCGGAGAAATCACGAAATATCAGCATTCATTCCCGAGATGCGCTGGTCTAGGCGGTGGCGAGAATTTCATCCGACTGTGACGGTTTCACCGGCGCATCAAGCAATAGGAATGATCGTTCTGGTAGGTGAATGAACTGGAGAAAGATACAATTTTCCATCATCTCCAAATGCTCATAGAAAAGAACTTGAAGGAAAAAACCTCGCTGAATTGTTGAGACTGAAAGTAAATATCTTAGAGAAAATTTTCCCATCGGGTTTGGCGAAGGAGGATGACGGGCTCTATTAGTGATCTAGTCCCAAAGTTTCGAGTTGTTTGGAAGTTGTTCCTGACAAGTATTTCCATTCTGTTTCCAAACGTCCAAAACGATCCGCGAAGAAGATAAACTCTTAAGACCATGTTCCCAGAATATATAGTAATCAACGCACGCGAGCTACCTCATATACACTGTAGAAAATTGGTTAACCTCCAACCAAAAATTCAACCACTGGTTGAATTTCAACCAGGTGGTTGAATCTCCCGATGCTAGTTAGGATGACTCCTCGGGATGTGGGTAGCCTTCGGACTGATGTCCTACACTGTAAAAAATTTGTTGACTTTCAACAAAAATTCAACCACTGGTCGAATAAAAAATTCAACCAGTTGGTTAATTTTCAACCAGTCGGTTGAATATAAGTTCAACCAGATGGTTGAATTTTGTGTCCAACCAGAAGTTGAATTAAAAATTCCAATCAGTTGGTTGAAGTTTTTTCCAAAATTCTTCTACAGTGTAGCCCCGGTAATGGAAAAAGCGTGCCTTTGTTGTACGGAAAACCATCACGTGCATCGGGGTGCGTGGCCTCCGAGCGAGAGCTTCCCGAAAGTCAACATGTGCTTTTCTTGAGTGCTCTTGCAACTAGTGCTTTTGTTGCTCGCAAAAGTTATCTGCTTTTGTTGACTGCTCACGCGACGAGTGCTCTCGTTATTCGCTCACCCGACAAATGCTTTCATGGATAGGGGGTGTCGACTCTGACGTTGTCACTACGCGCCGAGCTAGTCGAGTATGCGTATGCAAAATCTTCCAATTTCATCTCTGATTTGGTAAGATGATTGAATACTTTTGGATAGGCAGTCGTGCTACCTAGGGTGAGACGCTTGTCAACCGTAGAGAAGAGACACGCGCGAATTTCCGCGGTCTCCATGAGAGATCGATCGTTCACTTTCCAGAGATCTTTCGATTTTCTATGAATCCCACGTAACAGACATAATGATTCGTTCAGTTAGGGAGTTTCATGTTCTTTACTTCATGTTACATGCAGGTTGTCACGGACCTTGTCCAGGGTGAGTTCATGCAGTTGACTTCAAAAGACATGACAGATGAACGATTCACGCACTACCTTACTAAAACATACAGGAAAACAGCTAGCCTCATTGCTAATTCAGCGAAAGCGGTAAGTCATTCCCGTATTGTGTCACTTCTGATGATCTACAGGCTTGTACTGGGTTTTGACGTATTAACCTATCCCAAGTGAAAAATTCCCATATCATCATAATTGTACGTACGCGTAAACAAGTGATACCATGACAGATTCGGGTGTTTTCTGCAACCATCTCTTAAAAATCCTCGAAGTACCTTTTTGTGATTCGGGGTATTGAAAGGAGGTATTTCCTACATCTTTTCAGTTGTCGAATTCTTTCTCCCGTTAGGTCCAAACGAATGATTGAGACGAAAAATTGGGAGAAGAAACATTGTGCTTGTATTCCAATAACTCCAGTGTGGTTAAACCAATCTCAGTTCTAAGTGGAACATTCGAAGATTAACTCGGGAACCTACCTATTCTCTGGTCGTAGAAGATATTCCTATCTTTTCAGGTCAATTTACGGCTTGAGGTAGCCGGAAACAGAGAACGTCATTTTTATACGTCCTTCTCCACATTTTCTTTTGCTCAGAATATTTCCTTCTCCGAGGTATTGAGGAATGAGAACCTCCACATGTTTTGGGGACTAGATAGTGAATTATGTACCGATTCAAGGTCCAGCTAGGTGGAGGCATGGGGATTGCTCACGAGCGAGGTGCATATGCTATTTCTTGGTATCAGAGTCGCTGCACGCCAATACTCTGATTCAAGGCAAGAAGGAGAGTAACGCTTCAGTTGCACTATACAGAAAAAAATCTTTCGGTTCGTTTTAGCCCAGTATGTGCGATTATACGAAGAAATTAAAAGTGAAAACTTCCTCCTCATATTTCACTCATAACTTCTAACTCTATCAACTAATCTGAATGGAACGAAAAGAATTTGAATGGTAACTCAAGAACTTACCAATTATATATCGCAAATTTTTTCTCGAGACATGGTCCTTTAGTTAAAAATACTCGGTTAGATATCTACCGTGACGTAAGACGAGAAATTGCTGTCATTTTCTCAGATTATATGATGATGAACTATTCTAAGAGGAATTCTCAGCGAATTTCCTGCCCTTGAGATGATTCGGCACGCTTTCCGGCACGTTGAAACCCCAAAGAACGAGTTTTCTGGTGGGAATGTGCCCAAAGAAGCTAAGAGAGGATCTCCAATTTGGTTTCTGATATTAACCAAACCATCTCACATGCCGGAATAATCATTCCAAGCACGTTAGTCCAATCGTGAAGAGTCAGGATAGAGAAAATCGTTTTGATTTCCGACAACGAGGTATCGCCACCCAGGCGCCCACCCCGCCGACCGCTCGGACACCCGCTTAGATGGCGGCCGCTGATTTCCAGTAGAACAGCGCCGACAGGCTTGTTGTTTTCAGGCTAGCCACAGAGAGCGTCTGCTGGCTGGCTTTCCGGCGCTCCCCATCTTCAAGAGCACCCAAGGATAGCAAAGAGTACCGGCAGAATCGTCCCCAGCATTCTCAATTCTGGAAGCACCCGAGGTAAGATGACTGGTTAGTCCATCGTATGCGGTAGACAACTCTATTGGGGCATCGGGCCTCGAGATCTATCTCCAAGACCACTGAAACGCTTGCAAACGATTCGCCATCTGGCGACGGGCTGGTGCACTGACTGAGGAGATTGACTCCTGGCTCTGTGCGAGCACTCCGATACTCGCCCGGTTGTGAGTAGCTGGAGGCGCTCGTCACAAATGTTCCCTGTCTCGATCTTTCGGTAAAGTGACTACTTTGGGTATAACAGGAGCGAAAAAAGCTTTTTCATCATTCTTACGTGAAATCACCGCGTTCAAAGCGGTTTCAGGATTCTCACGATCAAAAATCATTATTGCCCTGTGCCCGCATGGCCACGTTGGGTTTGGAGGGCTCATTTTCCTTGCAGAGCGAAGGAAATGAACTGTTCCAGCACCCGAAGTAGTCGGCCATGCCCAGGGCAGTAATGTACTATGCCAACACCCCAAATCGGAGAAATACGGTCCCGGCAGTTTTAAAAAATAGTTCCAGGAAAACACCTCTGCATATTTCATATTTGTCCCTCTGTCCATTCGATCGTGTTTTAGCAGCTCGAAAGTCTTCAGATTTTTCTTAGGATTTTTGCGGTGACTAGAGACTTTGAAGAAATCTGAAAATCCTCAAGAATCCAGAAGAATGCGCTTATACAATTCAATTCCTCCATGTAGAGGCTACTAACCTATTTCAATGGAACCTCTTGAATATTATACATTGTGAAAACTTTGTTTCGGACACGTTTTAGTGGTGAACAGTAGTCCAAATATCGAAAAAACGATTCCAAAGGCACTTCTCGATCCAGATAACAAATTCTCCGGCGCATGCGCAGAATTCTACAGCTTTCAGAGTATTCTGAATGGATAGAGGGTATACCCGCCCTCAAAATGTGACCTTGTAGATGTCGGCTGTTGGATCGAATTGGAGATATAGCCGTTACAAAACAAAGAAAAATTCAAGGTACCAAGTCCGTGAGCTCGAGGACGACCATCCTTCCAAACTTCAATCGCATATATCTTCAGTTCTACTCCATCACTCAATATCCTGTAATGTGGCAGGGGGAGTTTATGGGTATATATATATATATAGGGGAAATATCACCCCCACTCGCTTGTCATTTATTTGAGGCCGGATCGGAAATAGGCCAGATTCCCACGCCACGAGGGGTGGAGTAGCCTGCCACGGCTATGAAGGGGATGCGCAGCTGAAATGGGGTAGGAGGAAGATTCATTCAATTCAAAGATCCGAAATTCCTATATACAAAAACAGGTACGAAAGGCGTTTATTCTATCTATTATCCATGCTGGGACCAGCTACAACGTCTAGGCCGCAAGCCGTCAAGATTGAACGGCCTCGATTTACGAGCATTAAATGTCCATTGGTACTTCCTGGAATCGGCGCATATTGTCACTCTCGATCAGTCGGGGCACCCGCGCCACTCACTCGCACCGAATATATACGACCCTGGCCGGGGGCTCCGACGCGCGTATAGACGGCCCTGACGTCGATTTACGCACCTCCGAGGGGCTCCGTGCGGTGCGCGTGGCGCTGTCCTCGCGGCGATTTCCACCCGCACCGGAACCGGCTACCGCGCGCAAACATGGCCGACTAATGCGACCACGCGGCTGAAATAGCTAACCGCGTGCGCCTTGGTGCGCCTCCACTACGAGTTCCAGAAACGGCGGACGATCGAAACGAGGTGTGCGAGCTTTCCGGCAAGATGCCGTAGTGACCAACGCGACTACCTCGGCCCTGAGCGAGCTGGCAGCTCGCTAGCGTCACGCGTCCGCAAACCGCACCTTGAGGACACCCGGGTGCCAAGACACGCGGCGTCGTGGAGGACGAAAATTGCGCGAGGGCGGGCTACAAATGCCGCCGTGGCGTACGGCACTCCCGGATGGATCCCGTCATCGCGGCACTTCGCGGCGCGAGTGAGGATCCCGGGGGCGCAAGGGCACGGGACGCACTGAGGGGAAAACACAAGGGCCACTCACTGTCGTCCAGGGGGGGGGGGGGGGTCTCGGCCCGGTGTTGCTACCCGCACAGACTGCACCGCACGGGTTCCTCCTGGGCCACACTCCCCAGGCTGTTCCGACCAGTCTCGTCGCCCGAGCCTCCTTCGAGGCGGCAAAATAATGAGCTGTCGAGTCCGTGGCTCGTACTGCTCGCGAGGGCTGAGGCCCGGTCGCCAGGTCGCTGTCGGGCGAGAGCGTGCTGCGGCTACTGCGGCTCCCGGTTGTTTGCGCTGCTGGCGGTCCATCTGCTACTCCCTGCGGCTTCTGCTGCTGGTCGCCAACTACTATTCCGCGCCGCTCGCCGAGGCTTCCTCTCGGCCTCGCCGGCACACATACACTTACACTGATCCGCAGGTCTAGAGATGCTGCGTCCTGGTGGCGGGCGCGGCGTTCAAACCCGGCAACAGCGCGGTACGGTATAGCCGCGTTCGCTTCACTCGCGGCCCGGCGATGTCCTCGTCGTTCCTCGGGCCAACCTCAGAAGAGAAGTTCACGCATCATTTCTCATTCGTCGAGCCCGAGGTGACGACGAGGAGACGATGAAAAGTCGGCTGCGGTGCACCGCGTCGCAATCCAAGAAGTCGTATCTTCAAGGGAATCAAATCCGCTATCGAATGAATTAAGCTCGAAGACTCGACAGCGATGCGCAGAAAAATCACATCCGGCAGATTGTAGCTCAATTCGTTCTTCTTGTACCCATCTAAAGTGAGTCTCCTGCAAATGCATGTGAATGCTGAGTCATGAAATCAACATCAATTGGAAGCTGGCTCAATTCGCTTCAAAAGGCGATTCCCCAGATGTCGATCGATGAAGTAGAGTTGGAGATACACGCTTTTGGAGCTGCGAAGTGCCCTCGAGCCTCTTCAGGGCTCGTGGATTTGGTACCTTGGAATTTCTCGACGCTTTAGAACTCATCTTGAATTCTCCTCGATCGAATTGAGTCCAGATCTACGAGCCGTTTGATGGGATAACGTTCAGATGACTGCAAGAATAAGCATGCACAGGAGAGGCTCTCTACTGGATCGGGAAGTGCTTTGAAAACTTTTTTTTGCGGTTTGGGCCACTTTTCTTCACCAAAAATGGTGTATTTTAGGATGATCCTCAATGCAAAATCACCAGAAATACATGACGGAATGCCTCTCTAGACAATTTCCGTGGGGAAATCAGTTCCAATATTTTATGAATTTGTTTTGGGGGCTAGATGGATGGCTGCAGACATCTGGACTCTTTCGTTCCAATTTGTAGAATATTGAGAATATGCCGGAAGATTCTCAGAACCATCCACTGAAATGCACTGGAGAGCGAATTATTTGGAGACGGTTGATGTTTAGCATCCCGTCGAGGGTTTCTAGGCTGCCCTGGAAAGGAAAAGCAGTGTCTGGATGTATTTCACCGAATTTTTTCCATATTTTGGTACCAGAAACTGAGAAAAACTGGTTCGGGGTCGATATTTGACGAAGGGCTATTCTCCATACTTAACCGCTCAGTCCCTTTGCCTCATCCGGTAGCGTTTGCACATTTTCCGGGTCTTGTGACCTACCTCGCCGTTTCTTAATGCAATCTGCCTCCACGTGCTGACCGCGCAAAATGGATTTCCCGGGTTCTTGACTGGGCGCGTACCGCTCGCGGTTGTTGTGCTGGTATTCACCGTGAACCGAGATTCACGTGGTCTACTTCGTCATCTCGCTCACAATTGCGGTTGCGCTACTCTTACATCCAACTCTTCAACTCGTCCGGCTGAATTCCTAGATCGGTCCTTCCTTTAAGTCGGTTGTTCTGATCTCTCGCAAAAACAGTGTTCATCCGGTCGTTCTTATTCTCGTACTAGTGGGAACGTTTCAGATCTGCTATGTGAAGATTTGCTAATAAGACGTTTCCGTGGTCTACTACTTCGTCAACGTCTCCACCAGTTGCAGGGAGATCGTACCTTGCCCCTTATACTCAGGTACCAATTATGTGGAAATCTCTTGAGCTGCGAGTGACAAATTGTAATTGCATTCAATACTAAATTGCATTCAGACTTTGCCAACGACGAAATACCCACACAGCATGAAAATGTTCCAGGAACCTTTCTGAAAGATTTTCGCGAAAGATTGGAAATCTTTCAGGAATATTTCTATGAAATGTTTCAGAAATAAAGTGATGTCCCTCTCCAAAAACCGTTCCTTAATATTTGTCTGAGAAATTTCTGCAATATTTCTGCGAGTTATTCACTGAAAGATTTCTGAAAGATTACAGAAATGTTCCTCAGGAATCTTTCGGAGGAAAATTTCCGGAAGCTTCCCGAGAGATTGCCGGGAAAGGTTGAGAACCTTTCAGAAATCTTTCCAGAAATCTCTCGGAAATCTTTCCAGAAATCCGTCAGGAATATTTCCAGAAGGATTTCCTATCAATCTTTGAGGAATATTAGTACATTGAGAGACTCCTGCTAATAGGAATCATGGAATTGGGAATACTGATTTGGGAAGACCTGGAGGACATACTCTTTTCCTATGGGAATTATAGTATTCGCTAGAAATATTGTTCCTACGAATATAGATTCTCGTGCACGAACGTTTCAATGTTCGTAGCCGGTGGTTATGATTTTTGTATCTGATGCTCTGAAAATTGATGCGACGTTTATAGATATTAGATCGACATTTTAGAGTGAAGAATCTTTATCTCCTGGATTGACGTGGCTGGTGTGTGAGCCTGTAACTTGGGAGATTGAGATGATATATCATGGTTACTCTCGCTTAGGAGATTGTCGACCTCGCAGACATACTTCATATCTCGCATCGCAACTTACCTCTATCTCGCATATCACGCTTCGCAACTTAGACTAACTTGAACTAGCTTCCGAGAGACACAAGACGCATTAATTGTGACTTGGATCAGATTTCCATGACCTAATCCTTGACCTAGTGAAATCTGCGATGAATCGATCGATCAGTTTTAGAGTTGATGAGGGGGTTTGGATATTTTTCAATCGTCAAATCAGATCAGGATAAGATAATTATCGGCCTCAAGATGCTTAGAGTGCGACCAGGCTCCACCTGGCGGACAGTATTGTGAGTGCCAACACCCCAAAATTGAAATTTATTCTGGAATAAATAATTATGCTCTCGAGCTATAGTATGATTCTACGTTAAATTTGAATGGCTCACGCGCGTATTGATACCGATAAAGTCACTTCCATAATCATCTTTCCTTTGGCGCGAAAGAGTTATCACCCACACAGTTCTATACATTTACATATTGTCACATACACATAGCTTCATGTAGAAATTCTAGAGTTTCTATGATGAATTATTCTTGAATTCTGCATCATTCGGAAAAATGCTTTTTGCCGTAATATGGAGCTCTTCGAGGGCTATTCCGTGTACATAACAACTTTAAGTGAATCATTCGTATTCATATAGTAATTTGATTTGCAAAGTTCTAAAATTCTGTAAAATGAGATGTGAAAACTTTTTCTTCGAGTTGACATCCAATTTGAATACTTGATAAGTCAAAGCATCTATTTTCTATCTTGGCTATATGAATTACTAAATAAAATCTTAGATTTTTCTTATGAATCTTTTAATCCTTCGTCATTGTAAAATGAATGATAGAATAAGGATTTGTCATAGATTTTTCAATAGATATGATGAGCCTACGCTATAAATGATTAGAATCATGAAAAAGTTCGAGATTTTATGTTAGATTCAACGTCATTTTCACGGCAGCTAGATATTGCATCGAATCAAGAGTTTCTCCTAGGAAGTTCGATTAAATCATCTTCTGATTATCTTTAATGAATTAAAATTAATAAAACTGATCATTTCACATGTGGCATATCAAATTCAGTGCATTTTCCAGTGAAAATAATGATGTATATAGTGGTTTTTTGATACAGTTCCAGAGGAGTGAATGATTAAAATGAATTGGATTTAATTATTTATCGAATGTTCTGGGATCTTGAGGACCGCCTATGAATAGAGCCGCCGCAGGCAGGCTCGAGGATCGCTTTCTCATTTCGAATTTCACTACCAGAGTGTAAGGGTCGATGTCCTCAAGATTTCAATATTAATCTTTGAT